>WMED01022018.1:0-11776 GCA_019650415.1 Pipa parva | reverse complement strand
CCAGCCTCACCCAGACTCTACCTCCAGCGGCCCCCGGGTAAATTGAATTTGAGACCCCTGATGTAGAATATGAAATGGATCCACTGTTGTATTTATTTTAATATGTTTGTATTGTAATGTGTAATTCACATAAGTCTGCTTAATAAGGGTATAACTACTGGTAAATTAATTTTACTGCTGTATACAAAGGTTGGCATTTCCAGGCGCATTATTTAGATGCTTTACCATATTATGTCATGTAAAGTAGAATGTTTAAATTGGATCATGAAACCTCATGGAATTCTTGGCTTTACCAAACAAATGTTAGTAGTTTTTTATTTTTTGTTGGTTTAGCCTCTGCTTGTACCTCTTGGCACAGAAAGGTGATGCATACAGTCAACGCTTAACCATATGATAAGGAATGTTGCATTATTAGCGCACTGGAAGTACAGTATTCCAAAATCCTAGTGTGGGAGTGACTGAATGCTTTAACTTGTAATTTACAATTTAATGGAGGTACACAGTGATTGTGCATTCCTATGTACACTTGCTGTAGCTTATCCACTTCTCCCCACGCCCTACACTTTTTCTTTTTTTTTTTTTTTACTCTATATAATGTCAATCTCCATAGTTATTATTTTGGGCTTACAATATTAAACGTTGTGCAACTCAGAACCTATGGCAAAATGGATCTACTGTTCCTTTTCATTTGCTCTTATGGGATAGGTTACACTGGCAACTGTGACTGTTAACTTGCAAAGTTGCAATATTTAAAAGTAAATTGGACTTAATGATGTTGCATAGTCCTGGTTACACATATTGCAGCAAGTCCATTTTGTCCCTGCTTATCCCCATTTGATCTATAGTTTTAGATTATATATCTTCTATTACCATCTGTAAATTCTGTTGACCTCTCTACCATGGCATGTGGTCTGTCAATGATCACATACTTGAAATAGTCAAGGTCATTAGCAGACAATAGATTCACTTAAGTTTGTTCAGGGTTATCATTGTATATAGTATGCACAAAATAATCATCTGCCAACATGCCTATGTATAACTTTATTTATAACGCGCCACAAATTTATGCAGCGCTGTACAATTCAGCAATACAAATACAATAGAGACATGGGAAAACTGCATTAAACAATACAAGTAAAATATCACAAGGATACTTCACTTTAAGGGGGTTATTCACTAAAGTCCGGATTGTTGTGTATAGGCATGAATTTGCCAGATAAAGACGGTCGCAATAGGCTGCTACTGCCGCAGTTGCATCTTTATAATGAGAATATTGTCGCACTCGCACCTTTATTATGGGAAAATTGTCACAATCTTAACATTAAAAAAAATTGTTGTGACTTTACAATGTGGAAATTGTTGCGGATTTGCTATGGGAATTCGCTGTTTGCGAATTCGACAGTCGAATTCGCACATTGGTGAATAACCCTCTATTTGCCAGGTTGCTGGTGACACAAGAGGTTGGAGGTCCCTGCCCTGTAGAGCTTGCAATCTAAGTGGGAGGAAGACTTACATATACAGATAGAAGGACAAAAGCCATGGCTGGGATACCTCCTGTCTGCGGAAGGGGCTTCCTATCCGAAAGATAGGATTTCAGTTTGGTTTTGAACAAGGAGAGCAAATGTTCCTGGTGAAGACAAAGGGGTATATAAATTGTTCCATGTGTACCCAACATTACTGTGTATGTCTAGTATAATGTAACTATTCACTCAAAATATAAATTATTGGGGCATCCTCATGTTTGCTGGTGGCTGGACACATGCTCCAGTGCATGTAATTTATCATCTTAACCAATAAAACTTTAGCTAACCCTTAAGTAACTGTCAGGCCAACTGTTTTTCTCTTAAAATGGTTAATCAAGAGTTAATAACTTGTGGTGGTCTTTTCTGTGGCTGCTCTGTAACTGTAGGAAATGGCCACTAATGAAAAACGCACATTTCTCTAGACAATCAACAACACTTGTGGAAAGGGGGATGGTGGGAGATGTAGTTTACTAACTGTTGGGTTGGCTAGCAAAAGTCCAGTAACTCTGTCAAAGTATTTTCCATCATTCAAAAAATGTCTAACCTGTTGAAATGGTTGTAGACAAATTTTATATCTTACTGGAATTTTTCAGTCAAACCTTTATTGCAATTCAAATGAAATTAGTAACATGTTTCAGAAATAACACATGCTTCTGTTTATTTCATAAGAATATTCATAAAATATCTGTGTGTGTGTATATATGTAATCCTGTTGCCAGCTATTGCATATGTGTGTAACTTGTATGTATATAAATTCACTATGTGAGCAATATTATTTTTTTTCCTGCAGGAGGTTGTTATGACAATGGAAAATTTTATCAAATCAATCAACAATGGGAGAGAATCTATCTAGGAAACACGCTAGTGTGCACTTGTTATGGTGGAAGCCGAGGTTTTAACTGTGAAAGCAAGCCTGAGTGTAAGTTGCAATCTGAAAAAATATTTTTAGAGTTTTTGCTTTGCTTCACACAAATATTAGTCATTCTTCTACTGAAATCTGTTCTGACTCCAGTTTAGCTGCATTGTAAGCCATAGGTACACTAAACCCTGGACAACATACCTTGCATTTCTTTACTGCTTACTGTGAATGTGTAAATGAACCTAACATTGTACCACTTGTGAATTATGGTTCTCGCAATGTGCACTGCAAAATGCTTCCCTTTCGTTATACTAGGACAGCAGTGGCATGTGCAGAGAGGGCACCACTATCCTAGATGGCACCACTATCCTAGATCCCACCCCCAGTGAGTGCTCCTTCCATATAGGCTGACTTTTTTCAGGTCAGATCTGCAGCCTACAATGAAGGAGCATTTGATTGCAGGGAGGATCTATGGAGGCATGCCTTGCCTAGAGTTCTGTACTAGGAGCTGCTATAAATGGTTTGTGCTCCTCACACCTTTAGTGTCCCAGAAAACATTGTACCTTTTTTACAGGCTATAACGGGGATGGCGAACCTATGGCACGCGTGCCAGAGAGGGCATGCACAGCCCTTTTTGTTGGCACGCGAGCTGTCGCCAATCCCTGCCTTCAGTACAGGCCATGGACCCAATCTGACAGTTTTCAGGCCGGATCCGTGGCCTGCACTGAAGAAGCGCACACAAGCAGGTGAGTTCTCCTCCTCCGACGCGTGTGCGCTCATCCCCCTCCCCCCGGGGCTGGTGTGATGATGTCACTCGCTAGCGCTGACACTTCGGGGGATGTGCTCGTGGGTGGCGTCACCTTTTTGGCACTCCGCGCCAAAAAGGTTCACCACCCCTGGGCTATAATCGCAGCATATTGCTTTTATGCCACAGTGCAGGATGCAACAATGTAACAATCTTGAAGTGTTACAGTACCTGTGCATTGGTTAACAGATTCTATATAAGAGATAATGGCAGAAAATAATAACAAAGTATTAGAAAAATATTTGTTTTGGGTTTAAGTAAGAGATATCAAAAAACTGTTACCTGTACATGCACAGATTTGGTCCCCAGGCTACATGTATGGGTAGTTCAGTAGTGTTAATAGAGCAGAGTCAGGACAGAGGAGGGGGCAACCAGCAGGATAGTGACCCCCTTCCAGCCACATAGGCAGTGACCTAGGTGGCTGCCTAACACCTTGCCCTGGCCCTGATTTTATAGCATTTTAGCTATACCATATAACAAAGAACTTTGTTCACTTTCTGGAATAAAACATCAAAGCATTAGCCCTTCCGCCCTGGTATGTCATGCTTTTATGCTATCTGATAAAGATTAATAGCCATGGTCATTTGTATAGGACACGCCCACACCTCTACTTTGCATAAGCATGGTATCTTAGAATGTTTTCCCACAAACATTTTCTCTTATTTGAAAATGTTATAAATATTTTATATTCAGTTTCAGATATTGCTTAAGTTCTGATGCTGTGTGTGTTTCGTAGACATAGTGAATATGTACTTATAATGACCTTTATTACTTTTCTGCTAATTTGCATGTAGAATTTTATAAGGCGCCACAAATTTATTCAGCGCTATACAATTCAGCAATAAAAGTACAGTGCAATAGAGACATGGGAAAAGTGCATTAAACAATACAAGTAAAATCTCACAAGGCTATATCACTTTAAGGGGGTTATTCAGTAAAGTCTGAATTGTTGCGTATAGGTGCGAATTCGCCAGATAAAGACAGTCGCAATAGGCTGCTACTCTTTCAGTCACATCTTTATAATGAGAATATTATCTCAGTCGTGACTTTAATACAGGTAAATTGTAGCGGATTTGCTATGGGAATGCGCTGTTTGAGAATTTGACACTCGAATTCGCACCGTAGTGAATAACCCCCTCGTGTTAGATTGTGGTTGACACAGGAGGTTGGAAGTCCCTGTCCCGTAGTGCTTACAATCTTTAAAATATTGCAATAATTAAAAAAAATATATATTTGACCTAAACTGTTTTTATATTTTAGCTGGGAAAACCATATTAGTGTAACACTATAACAAAATATTGTTATAGGCATACTTATGCTGAACCATAGACTAACTTATTTCTACAAAAATATATATTATGCTTTTTTTTTTTTCCTACAGCTGAAGAAACTTGCTTTGATAAATACACCAGTGTTACTTATCGGGTGGGTCAAACTTATGAACGCCCCAAAGACAACATGATATGGGACTGTACGTGCATTGGAGCTGGAAGAGGACGCATTAGTTGTACAATTGCAAGTAAGTACTTATTCGCCACTGTCCTTTTATATAGAAACCCTTTTTATTTTGGTTTAATCAGCTATAAGAAATGGACTTTGTGTGTGGTAGGATGTGGATTTTTTTTTTTTTTTCCTCTTGATTTTTTAGTTGGCCGTTAATGTAATTTAAAACTGACACCTTCTGCTAGTGTTCAAGCAACTTTCTAATTACTTCATCTACATTGCTAATTGCTGCCTCATTTATTCAATCTTTTGGTCCATTTGCCTTCTTAGTGGCATGTTAATTCATGTCTGGGGATTCCTGTCTCACATGGGCAGCTTGTCTAGCTGGAGGGTGGAAAAGGTGCTAATTTGTTCTTTCACAAGGGTTTTTGCCAGATGTTGCTCCTTATGGGGGTTGTGATGTGCAAGACTTGAAGGAGCTTTGTTTAATAATAGCTGTATGACTGTTTGCCCTTTAAAAGCATTAGCTCATATTAACTAATCAAAGTTACTTGATGCATATCGGGATGTGAGTTAATGCAGGCTCACATCAGTCAACTGTAGTTATAATTAATGGGAAGAATTACTTTAATGTGAACTCCACATTCCTGCTCTTTAATGTATTCTACTCAATGATGTACAGGTTATATGAGGAGGCCTGTAATGTGTTTTATTTAATGTATCTTGCTTTTCCACTGGGTGTTTAAAGGTCAGAAGATGCACCTGAAAACTCTGGCAAACAGTTTACAATGTCAGGGTTTTATTCATATAATAATGATTATTAGATTAATCTCTAAATTATTATTTTTGTAATGGTTATTGCAGGACCAGTTTACACTAAAACATGGCTGCTGTCAGTAGATATAAACAGAAAAAGCGCTAATATTCATTAATTTAACATTTTTACAAGTGTGTTCTTTTAATAACACTAGTTATTAGTAACAGTAGGGGCTTTACTTTTTTATATTTAAATCTACTTTTAGATCGCTGTCATGAAGGTGGGCAATCTTACAAAATTGGGGACACCTGGCGTAGACCTCATGAAACTGGTGGTTATATGCTGGAATGTGTATGTCTAGGAAATGGTAAAGGTGAATGGACCTGCAAACCAGTAGGTGGGTATTGTCACTTTGTAGCATTTGTTTGTAGTGGAAAGTCTTTCCTGCTGAGTCTCTTCTGTAAATGGACACTGACCAAATAGTGCATGGGCAAGAATGAAAATCTCTGCTTTTTTTTTTTTTTTTTTTCAATAGCTGTAATGAACATTCTATATAGCCTGCCTAGTCTATTAGTCTGTCAGTCTATATAGAATACCTTTTTGGTTTCTGCTACATTTTACCTTGAATGACTTAAGACAATCTTGATTAAATATTCAGTAGGAGGTCAAAAGATGCACTCTCTCTATTTTTTTTATTTATTTATTTTTAAAGATTAGTCTGCATTTATCATCTTACTTGGTTCATAACCATCTTTCTAGTATTGCTTTGAACAACAGGATTCCAAGATAAGTGATTGGGATGCAATAGCCCTTCATCTTCAGAGGCCTGGACACTTGCTAGAAAGAAGAACATGTTAAAATTCTTAAAAGTATAAGAGGAGGATGGGGGACATACAAAATTCCTTAAGTTTATTTTATAGCAGGCCTTTTATTGTGGTGAACCTACCTGGTAGAACAACTGTGGTCTGAACAGTTACTCTCTTGTTGTAGCCAAAGAAATAGACTAAGCAGGGACTTATTTTAACCATTTAAGACTTTTTTTTTTTTTTTTTTGTATTCCTCTTCTGCTTGCCTTTTAACAGCATTTGCAACTTTTGTTTCCTTTGTTGCGTTTATGTGCTAAATATTTTACAGGAATCACCCCTGCAGAGAACAGATGCACATTTTGTTGCAGTAATGATATTCACAGTAGACGAGCCATAATCCCCGTGTAGAAAATACTTGGAAATGCTACAAATGTCATTGTTAAAATAATACTACCAAGCAAGTAACAATAACATTTTAATCCCTAAAAGAATAGTCTTTCAGATATTTAAAAAATAATGCCAGGGAAACCTAGTAAACATTAGTGATTGCCAACACTGAAAATATTGTGCAGAGTCCCTTTTTAAAAGCAATCACTTGAGTTAGCGTTGTCTTGAACATTCTGTTGGCTGCTGCAAGCCTTACCAAAGTGGCCCACAGAGGAGAAATTGAAACCTTCATCTGTTGCCAAAGGTCTACATGGGCAGTGCGGTGTCTCAGTGGTTAGCATTGCTGCCTTGCAGCTCTGGGTTCATTTCCACCCTGGACTTCATCTGCATGGAGTTTGTGTGTTCTTCCCGCACTTTCATGAGTTTCCTCCCACAATCCAAAATCATACTTGTGTGGCTGAATAGGTAAACTAGATTGTAAGCTCCATGGGGCACAGACTGAAGTGAAAGATGAATCTCTGTAACGCTCTGTGTAATATATATCAGTGCTGTATGAATACCCAAAAAACAAAAAAGAGAGGCCTTGCACATCTTATTTGTCAAATCCATAATATTTGTTTAAGCATGGCTTCTGTCTTATTAGTGATTGTTTTTTTTTTCCCCAAATACTGTGTCCCACACCCTTATATATGCTCTTTTAACATTCTCAGACAAACTGTTTGTTGTACTTCTATTTCCTTAGCTGAGCGATGCTATGATAACACAGCTGGAACATCCTATGTGGTTGGACAGACCTGGGAAAAGCCTTACCAGGGCTGGATGATGGTGGACTGTACATGCTTGGGAGAGGGCAGCGGAAGGATCACATGTTCCTCTAAAAGTAAGTTCTTGCACTCGGTAGACTTTATAAGGGAATAGTAGCATTGTGTTTGAAGGTGCCAGTGGAAATAAAATTTTTATTTATTTTGGTATCTACATCAGATGTTATCAAATTGCGGGTTGCCAATGCTTAATATAGGATTGGGTATTCTAACTGCCATTGGTTTTCCTGTTGCAGGATGTGGGTATAAATGTTTAGCTATTAACTTACTTTTTTCACATAATTTCCCGTTGTCATTAAAGAGCAAATGTTCCAGACTGTGGTTTCAGTGTATTTTATGATGTGAAAAGTTCAGCCTTTTTGGAGTGTGCAATGCCAGATGGCTTTGTGCTAATACATTACACTGAAAAATGTACACCCATCGGAGAGAGATGCATACACAGGCTGAGGGAATTGGTTCTTTTGAGACAAAGGTTTCTGTTTTGCAGTGTTAATGTACAACTGTTTCTTTTGCAGACAGGTGTAATGACCAGGACACTAGGACCTCCTACAGAATTGGCGATACCTGGAGCAAGACTGATTCCAGAGGGAATTTGTTACAGTGTATTTGCACGGGCAATGGACGGGGCGAGTGGAAATGTGAAAGGCATTCTTCTGGACAAGCCACTGGTAAGCAGTTTGAGGGATGGACATGTGACTTTCTTTTCTGGTAGTGCTGAATTGCTTGCAGTTTGTTTTCCCCCTATTTACTGCTAAAATGGACTTTCTTTAAAAACTCAAAGCAATTTGTAAAGTAAGACTTCTATAAATGTTAAATGTATAATCTCCTATTGTCCAATGTTAAAGCCCCCTGTGAAACCATATTCTAAACACTCAGAGAATGCATGTTTTATTAAATAAAGGATCATTAACTGCAGAAGGATCTTTCTTCATTTGCAGTGACCAGTCAGAGTACTGCTTTTTGTTCATGCTAGTCTCCTTATCTTTCTTGCTGACTGCAGACATCTTTGTGATGAATAAGAATACCCCCCCCCCCCCACAAGATTTATCAAAGCTTGTTTTTAGATTGGCTTCACCTAAAACGTAATTGTATTTTTAATAAGAATATTATACTTTCTACAAACATTTTGAGGTGCAGTTAAAGGGATGTACGGAACAATGGCAACCATAATCTGCTGTTGGTGCTCTTTTGCCATGGTACATTACTGTTTTTTTTCATCTCAATACATACACTCTTCACTGTGGACATTTCAGAGTATCCTTCAGATAAAATGATATACCCTTTACAGTTCATCATGTATAAATGCATAAGGAATGCTTTTCATATGAACTGATTTATTGTCCTGATTTGTAAATCTCAATTCAGAAGACCTTGTTGCAATAGGTATCAATAATCTATTAAAAAATATGCCGGTGCTTTTCAAACTTAACAACCCTGTTCTATAACTGATCTTTCTTTCAGGGTCTGGCTCCAACACGAATATTCAGGCAGAGACCTACCAGCCAGATTCCCCATTGGAGCCCTATGGTCACTGTGTGACTGATAATGGAGTCCTGTTTTCTTTGGGTATGAAATGGCTGAGGACACAGGGCAGCAAGCAGATGCTCTGCGTTTGCCTTGGTAATGGAGTCAGCTGTGAGGAAACAGGTGAATATTATTAAGAGGGTCCTCTTGTCATAATGCCTTTTGTTAGGATTATGTTTTCTTACTTTAACTTCTTTACACCAATTAGTTGCATCTGTAACATATGGTGGAAATGCCAACGGTGAACCATGTGCCATACCTTTCATCCATGCTGGCAAGACCTATTATTCATGCACCACTGAGGGACGTCAGGATGGGAAGTTGTGGTGTGGAACAACCTCGAACTATGACCAAGATAAGAAATATTCTTTCTGTACAGAGCAGCATGGTAAGTTCCCTCTAAATCCATTTCGCATGCAAGGACTGTTCCTGTAGTCAGAGCCAGAGGTGTAACGATAGGAAGTGCAGTGTTAAGAACACCACTGAGGTCTGTGACCTAAATGTACCACAATGGTCACTAGAAGGAAAAGTAGCACAATTTCACATGATGGTTGAATAGAGGTAAACACAATTGCCATGGTATCTGTACCTGATCCAGGTATGTGGGGAACCAAAAATAGTCTTTGTCTAGTCACTCTACTGGTCAAGAAATACAGGATTGTAATGAATTTGCATTCTTTAGATTAGTGTAATTTATTTGCAAATGAACTTATTGGGAAAAGTGATCTGTGTGCTTGAAAGCATCAATCATTATTGGTGGGGGGCGAATTTTTAATTTTTCTTCCCCCCCGCAGCACTTGTACAGACTCGAGGAGGGAACTCCAATGGAGCTCTTTGCAGCTTTCCTTTTTTGTACAACAACCGGAACTACACCGACTGCACTGCTGAAGGGCGACAGGATAGTATGAAGTGGTGTGGGACGACCTTAAACTATGATGCAGACCAAAAGTTTGGCTTTTGCCCAATGGCAGGTGAGAAGACTGAGAGCAATACCTAGAAAGGGAGGATTTCCTGGTTGAAAGCTACATCTGTAAATTATGACTTTATGGGTGCGTGCTGACAATAACCCAGGATCTAATTGAGAAGTCATATATTTTCTTTCCAACAGCCCATGAGGAAATTTGCACTACTAATGAAGGTGTTATGTACAGAGTGGGTGACCAGTGGGACAAGCGGCATGATGAAGGCCACATGATGAGATGTACCTGTGTTGGAAATGGACGTGGGGAATGGACTTGCATTGCTTATTCACAGTTTAAAGGTGAAGGCATCTCCTGGAGTTTCAATGTATAACTTGTGTACTGTCTCATTTCAGTTCTAATGAATCTTAATATGTCCTATTAAAGGGGCACTGCAGTGAGGTTGACACCCATCCCCGCACCCCTCTTACAATTTCCAGTAACCTTGTAGTGGGTGGCCTATAAGACTATTATTGGGTATTATGCATGAGAGCTACACTCCAGGTTCTGTCACTTTTTTAAAGTTTTGTATTTCAAGATCAAATTACTTCTACGGTAGAATGCTTGCTTTGCTTTAGTAATCTGTCTAAGACACTGGTGTTTTTACTTCTGTATGAGAAAGTAATTGGTTATAATAATCTCAATCTCCTGAAGTAATATATCCTTGAAAAGAAAGTGTGTGTTGCAACCATTTATTTATGCTGTGGATTTTGCAATAAATATGCTGCATGGCAAAAGAACAAAAAATTAAAGGAAGGATACACTACAAAGTGCCCAATTCCATAGAAGCAGTGGAATTATCAATGTCTCATGAAGCATAAACATTTAGTAGCATTTTTTTTTTATCAATTTGCAACAGGTCTTGCATGTATGGCCGAGCACTTAAACCCATGTTACATAAATTTGTATGGCCAATATTTTTATAAAACATGGAAGTACATCTCCAGGCTAAGAACACACACTCCTGGAATGCAGGGTATCTGTGTATTGTGCACTTTATATTTAACTTTTTTTTTTTTTTTTTTTTTTAATTTTATTATATTTAGCATGGAGCAGAATCTCTCTGCAGTTGTATACTAGGTGCCCTAAAGATGTAATGACAACTGTGGAGCTCTGTATTGCAAACTGTTCTCTGCCCATCACACATGGAGCTGACGGTTGCCAGCTGTTTATGTACTTTGCTCTATGGATGTCAGAGTCTATCAAACATTATTTGTACCCAGGTTGGATTTTTCTTAAACCTTTCTAGTTTTTTCTGGTGCATGTCCTGCCAAACGTAACATTTATTTAGTTTGCCAAGTTTCTTTAGCAAACCTCAAAAGAAGCACCACTACTCAGAGGGAGTAAACTAGATTTTTTTTCCATTTTGTATTTCTGATTTTAATGGCTTGGTCTGATCGTCCTAAATGTTCATAAAGTTGTGGTTTCCCTCTTCTAATTTCTGAAACAGACCAGTGCATTGTGGATGGCGTAACCTATGATGTAAACAGCACATTTAGCAAACGGCATGAGGAAGGACACATGATGAACTGCTCCTGCTATGGGCAGGGACGTGGGAGGTGGAAGTGTGATGCTGTGGGTGAGTAAACTGGTGGAAATTGAGAGTTGTGGCACCCCATATTTTCAGCAGTTTTTGTCTGCATATACGTATATTTTACCTCCTACAGGTAAAACCCTGGCAAAATGAAGTGGTCCACCACTTATGATGTTATGATTTTTCTAGGCAGTAAACTGTAACAAAGTCCATGTGTTTTTGTGTGGTGTTATTTAACTGAACTCTCCTAATTGTTCATTGTTGAACCAATGTTCTCTGAGTAGCAGATAATGACTGCAAACCATAGCCGGCGCTAGGGGGGGGCAAAGTGGGCAACTGCCCAGGGCCCCCGCACAAT
>WMED01022017.1:0-11777 GCA_019650415.1 Pipa parva | reverse complement strand
GCAGTCTTTGGCACAGCAGTTCCCATACCATGCTGATAGACAGTATGTAAGGACACTCTCGATGGTGTATCGATAGAAGTTGGTCAAGATTCTAGTATTAACTTAGGCTTTACGGAGGATTCTGAGGAAATAAAGTTGCTGTTGAGCTTTTTGGATAGACCTAGAAGTGTTGAGGGACCAGGATAGGTTATTTGATAGATGTACACTGAGGAACTTGAAGCTGTCTTTTTGTTCTAGTATGTTCCCATGAATCTGAACTGGGGGGTAGATGTGTTGTTCACTTCCTCTTCTGAAATCTACTATCATCTCTTTGGTCTTTTTTGCATTTAGTGACAGTGAATTCTGATCGCACCAGGATATCAGGTTCTGTATTTCCATCCTGTAGGCTGACTCATCATTTCCTTTTATGAGGCCCAGTACCGTAGTATCATCAGCGAACTTGATGATGAGGTTTGTATTCTATTTAGGGGTACAGTCATGGGTAAAAAGGGAGTAGAGAATATTTAATATTCTGTACCCTTTATTATATGATACATAAAGTCCAAGATGCTAGAATTGGTCATGTATTTGCAATAGCATAAATAAAGATTCATGTATTACCATAGAAAAATCTAATATGTTTCAAGAATTGATTTAAAGAATTAAATTAATTCAGCTAATTTTGAAACAGCTGCATTTTGTGTATAGTATAAGGAACTCTATGGTTCATAGAAATCCTCCTGTTTAAGCCTCTCTTATGAAACAGCATTACTACTAGAGAACAATTGTATTTTCAAAATAAATGTACCTAGATGGATTACACAACCCATATAATATTATGCTGCTGAGAAATGAGGTTGGGAAAGTGAAGGCAAACAAATTTTAACCCTGAAATATTAATGAAACTGCACAAATTGGTCTGGGCTATTCTATCTTCATAAACTGCTGATTCAATACATCATATTGGAGAAACAGCTGAGTAATTACTGAACGACACTAGAAGCATTATGAAGTATATTTACATATTAACAAGCATTTGTCACAATCATTTCTGCCAAAGGCCAGTAAATGTTAAACATGATTAATTCCAAATGCAATCTAGTATAAATGATCATCTGTCTAATAAACAGAATGTTTTAACAAAACAATGGTTAATTGTATGGCAAGAGAGAGATGATATGCACAGGTTTTCTGCAGTTTGCCACAAAAGTGAATACACCCCTGTTCAAACATTTGATTGTATACAAAAAATATTGGATTAAAATGACTCCTTACTGTATATTTAATTCTGAACTATGGGACTCATGCTGTTATGTTTAATTAAAACATTAGGTTAGACAGGCCATATTGAAATGACCAAGATTGCATTCTAGAAACAAAATGAGTACATCTGTGATGCTATTACCAATCAAGGCTAATTACTTAAACCCTGTCACAGACCCTTTGAACAAGCTATTTATGTCAACTCAACTGCCTGTTTGTTTACTAGACAAATCGACCTGTTTTCCAACAGAATATCCTCCATTATTTTCTCCTTTGTACTGTTTGTAGTCAGTCATGTCTCCATATGGTAAGGAATTATCTAGAAAAAAAAATAGATGTTAAAAATTCACAGTCAGAAAAGAGCAAAAGAACATTGGTAACCCACTGAATATAAGTTGAAACACAGCTGCAGCAGTTATTTTAATTTATTGGACGAGCCACACTACCAGTGCCTAATGGTGCAACAGCAGCAACTGTAAATTGACAAAACTAACAGTCTGCAGTCTTGCACTGAAAACAGATGGGCTTGGGCCTCCAATTTAGCAAAAGATATATATTTGGAAATTGGCCTCTCTCTGCGTGCCCAGATGGTGCACAATTTGTTACTTGAAGTCAAATTCTGTGGATGGTGCCAAAATAATAAAGAGTTGTTAAGAAACCAGCATAAAACTGTAGACTAAGCTATGAGAAAGAACAGAAAACAAAGCCTGGTGGATTTTTTGGTCAGATGAAATTAAGACCGATATGTTTAGATCACAAGAGTTCAAAATGTTTTGCAGTGTGTAATCAGTTGTTACAGTGACCGCATGGTGCAAACTGTGGAATTTAGATGGAGAGCAAAACACATTGTATCTGCCACCTATAAGTATTTATGGTTCACAGGAACAAATGCCTTCACTTGGTCTGATGACCACAAATGCTTTCCCCACCCACTTGTTTTATATATTTTTAGTGCCTCCCTTATGGTGTTTACCACTGTGCATATACTTCTCCCTTTCACTTCTGTCAAAATGGACAAGAAGACCGCTCTGCAAATGGACTCAACCTCAAATCCACACTAACGCTAAGATAAATACGATTTAATAATAGCAGTATGCCGGATTTTGTATAAAACCACTTTGTGAATGAACCACTGATTGCTATACAAAAGAACCAGTCAGAAACCTAACCAAAAATATTTATGCGTTGGGAAATATCAAAATGGGTTTAGCAGAGTAAAACAATGAAGAGAAAGGCCAACAAAAAACAACCAAATACTGACTGAAGTCCAAATTTTTTCTACTATTGAATTCCAATGGATGTACATTTTTTCCAAAACTGTTGTCTACAATCAAAGCTTCTCAAGTACCAAACTATTATCATTTCAAAAGTATTGGGTTCTGGATTATCAGAATTACACAGTATTCACCACAGGAGCTTTTTACAAAACACAGTTCCAAAGGATTGCACCACTATTTACACATATACAGCAATGTGGGAACTACTGTTTACCCCTGTGCTTAGAAATAAAACTAAATTGTTGTACTACTCATATAGCTATGCCAAACAACCTATAAAATATACTAAAGAAAAAGTGATACATTAGAAAACCCCAACAGAGGGAAAGCATGCACATCATACAAAGAGCAGAGAGGGGGATACTGGAACAGTCTTCTAGGGACGGGAGGACCTGGAGCCTAATAATATGTTTTACTTACTATTCTTATTGAAACTGATGTACACTAAAGAGATTTTAGCATAGCTTTACAATTGTAATTCATTCTTTTTAAACTTGATACTCATTGCATATGAAAACTTTTCTAAGATTAGTATTTGTCTTTAAAATTATTACACTTCAAGAATATAGAGGGCAGTTATTTTAGCAGTGTTAATCAGGTATTAGAAATATTGGGTTTGTTTTTAATGACATCACTACATAGTGAAAATTTATATCAGAAGGTAAAAAGGTAATTCTCAATCTATCTGAATAAATCCAAAATTAATATTGTTGTTCTTAGGAAAAGAAAATTGAATGATTTTAAAATCTAATAGCATCAATATCTGGTTATCTGACTTTCCCCCTTCCTGAACCACTTCTAAAGATGTCCTGTCTATTCATTGACTGAAGATGAAAATTACAGATCCATACAGACAAATAATCTACAGATTTTAGGAAGCAATACATGCTGTGTGTATTTGATGCTTGAAGGTCTTCATCTGAATCATTCATTTGTGAGATTGAAACTACATCTTAAATGTGAAACACAATCCCGCATTATTATTTAATTCCAGCTGCATTCCAGCTTATGATAAGCAATGGCTCTTTGTAACATTTCATGTACCTGTGTTCAATATGACATTATTATACTGAGTAACACTGTTTTTGTAAGGTACACTAACAGATGAAAAACAATCAGAAAAATGCTCATCTCAGCCTGTATTAATAATAAATATGTATGTTAGCCAAATAAATGTTTGAGGTATCAGTATCCTCTGTCAAATCATGTAAACTCAAATGTCACATCAAACATACAAATGCTCAAATGTGCAAATGTTCTAGGTGGTAGTTATGGAAAAAATGCTGCCAAGTCAGAATGCTTTAAAAAAAAATAGAAGTATTAATATTGATTAAATCCAATATTTGGTGTGACCACTCATGCATGGGCAAAATTTATTAAAATCGTAAAATATCGCTATTGCGATATTGATAGCATCGATATTGTGATATCGGTATTTTTACCGAGATTGATATCGTGATATCGGAATTTACCGATATCGTGATATCGGAATTTACCAATATCGTTATTGCGATAGCGATATCGCGGCCATTCTACCATTTAAATCAATGGCTGGCCAAAATTCAATATCGCAATATCAATATCGGTAAATTCCGATATCGCGATATTGATATAGCTACAATTACCGATATCGCAATATCGGTAATTACTGATTTTAATAAATTTCACTTGGTCTTCAAAACAGTATCATTTCTTCTAGGTATACTAGGACACATTTTTTTAAAGGAACTGAATGGAGAAGTTGTTCAGTCATCTTGGAGAACTAAGCACAGATCTGTGTATGTAGGCACTGCCTGAAACACAAAACACCTATACCCTTCAGATAGCTAGCCTAGGAACAAAGTGTCATTTATATAATAATCTATGACTGCTTCTACAGTTGATTGAGTTGTAGGATGAAATTGACTATTGTGCGTATGTTTTCAGCTGCCATTTAGTTTTAGATTGAGTGGTAAATCAATTGTAGGGTTTCTTTACAGCAGAAAAAGAGTGTTGTGCCATAAGAAAAGGTACTATGTCTACTCATATCTCCTATCAGCCTTTTCAGAGGTTAAAAAGAAATAGTCACTATGAGAAAGAAAATGCACTCCAGGCTTACAAGAAGTATGTTTCTGTACTAGTGCCTAGTGTAACAGGATAAAATATTTCATATAGGTCCTATCCCCTTCCCAGTTTGCTGAGTGGGATAGACAGAAATATAAAGATGGGCAGGAGTTCAATTCAATTTAAAATGCTTTCCTATCAAAGACTATGATGAGGTATTTGAGACGGTGTCACGAGAAACACCCCTTGCTGAGCACCGTTCATGTCAGTACTAGCTTTGCTTTGCCAATAAGCATATAGCCCAGTACTTCCAAGTTCTGAGAAGCCAATCCTTGCCGCTGCAGGAAGTTAAAATAGCGAACAATACCTAGGTGCAGTGTTTGATCATGAGTGTCTATGCCATACTGTGAATCTTGTGCCTGACATTAGGAGGCTTTTGAATCAATGATTTAAGTCAAGTCTCTGCTTCTGCCTTCCTCAGTTCATGTTTTACAGTCTGTTAAAGGGACCAGCTCCAAGTGTCTTCAGCTAAGAGGTTCTGCAGCCTTTTAGTGAGTCCCTTCACAGCTAGAACCAAAGCCTTGCCTATGTCGAGCACCTATGTGCTACAAAAAAAGAAAAAATTGAATGCACACCAGGAATAAGGTGTTTATGTGGTGTAATATCCCCAGTGAGCCAGGCAAACACTCGATCAAAGTCCAATTGGTAGATAAAGAGAAATAGAGGTTGCACACATGGCACTGGTATGTCCCTACAGTGTTTGAGCCAAGAGAGAGAGTCTCAGGAGAGGATCTATGTACTATGTGCTGCTAAAAAAAAAGGTGCTGTGAATTACAGTTCATTGTGTGCCCAGGGGTGCTGTGAGTGATGATTTTAACTATGCTGCTCGAAGTAACATCCTGCTGTGTTAAAGTAAAGCTGATCCATGTCTCTGCCAGAGTTCCCACATAAGTCTATCCAGCTGCCACCAGTGGGTAGGTGCACTTCCGCAAAGGCCATACCCGTTTGTGGGGTTTTTTAGAATGAAGACCAGGGCCTCCTTAGACTTACACCTCAGTGTTAATCAGTGCCAACTCCTGCTCTGGTACAGAGGTTCCACCTTTTCCCTAAGTTACCATGATCCTGTATTTTACTGAATGCCTGAATGCCTTAGCCCTTTCAGAGGTATACCACCAATGTTTCTATGTGTTTTCTTGCACTTAGTCATAGTACACCTTATAGCTTCCATAGGTGTACCACCTGGTACCAGTAACCATATGTGTTTCTAGTGTAGTAAGCCTTAGTGCTTTCAGAGGCACTGTAGTGCCTCTAGCAACAACTCAGTCCATGGTAACCCCTTTGTGATTCGAGGAGAGATTTCTGACAGTAAGAATAAGCCCTTTTAAGGAATCTCAAGCCCTGGAACCCTGACAGTAGACTTGGGGCTCTTATTCTGGAGGTTCCATGACAGTCGGGCTCTTTTCCTGCCCAAAAAGGAGTGTGTGTCCTTAAAATATACTCCAAAACCTGTAAAAAAAAAAAGGAAAAGATTTGTTCTAGTTATCTGTTTTCATCCTATTCAACATATTTTCATTATTCACAAATTATTGATTAACATGTTTCTTTTATTTCAGAACTAATTTTTTTAACCCACAAAATAAGGCTGTTTTCTATGGAGACAGAATTCCTCTCCTGAACCACAGTAAACAATTAGGGCAAAATTTATTAAAATCGATAAATTACCGATATCGCGATATTGATAGCATCGATATCGTGATATTGCAATTTTACTGATATCGATATCACGATATCGAATTTTCAGCCATTATGTGATTGAAATCAATGGTTCAGCCGAAATTCAATATTGTGGCATCGGTAATATCAATATCATGATATTGGTAATATCACTATCCCGATATCGGTAAAATTGCGATATTACGATATCAATATTGCGATATTGGTAAAAACCCATTCGATATTGCGATATCGATGTTATCACTTTTAATAAATTTCGAGTCTGTTTGTCCAAACTCACAATTGCTAAAAAAAAACTTAAAAGATAAGATTTTGCTTTCACTGTCTGCCCCCTGAGCTACTGAAGCTAACTTATATAGTCAAATGCTTATAATGTTCATAGTTTTTATAGCACAGGGTAGGGCTGAGGGATTGACCTGTTGTTGCTATACCTGTCAAGTTTCTTAATCACTTTACATGTTACTTCTATCCTCATAAGCATTTTTCTAAGGCTAATCAATGGACTAGCATTTGCAGCCTACAGCCCGGTCACTACACACCATAGAACATAACAAATATTGAAGCAGCTGGTGCTATTTAAGCACATATCCTGAATAGGACTTCAGCGCTAACCCAGAAAACTCACAGGTTTCAAAATCAAATAGAGCAGCTACAGGGACAAATTAATGTATTTCAACTTGTCCCTTTTATTGTTCCTGTGGTCTTTTTGACTTGCTGCTCCTGGTAGTGAATTGAAAGGGTATGTAAACCCTGTCTATAAAAAAAGTCCCACTTACTTATTGTCAAGCAATAAATTAATTAAGAAACTCCTGACTCACCTCTTAACTCAGCAAAGCAAAATATCTCCATGTAACTGCATTGTCTCTGTAAACAGGTTCCATGTATGGGCAGTATAGAGTTACAGCCACATACCTTCCTCTGCTGGCTTCTCTCTCCATGGCTGACAGCACAGGTGGTTGGACAGGTCTTATCTGCTCATGCTCAGGGTTATAATCAGGCTTTTTAGATAAGGAGAGGGGGAGGGGGGATTCTGTCTCTCTGTATAGTGAGTGATGTCACTTGGTGGCGCAACTTATCAGCACTGCACAGGAAGAGTCTATACACAGATCAACTGGGGGAGCAGGGCTGTTTAAACAAGAGGCAAGTACTACTGATCCCGAAATCATTTTTATATTTCAATGTTTAAGTTGGCTTTCTATATGTATACATGTCAAATAGAAATAATGTTTTATTCAAATGTTTCATTCCCTTCATTCATTTTCATTCCCTTATTCAAATGTTTCATTCCTAAAAGTATACCCTTTCTGAAAGGTTCTCTGGAGATTTCAGCAAGTTTAGATGATTACTCAATGTCCTAATATCAATCAATGTCATCTTTCATTTACTGTACTGAAAGTTCTAAAGTTGGGTTAATCTTAGCACTCCTTGCAGAAGAAGCATTACATTGGGCAGCACCACACATCATATAAAATAGCCCACTTGTAACTAGTCTTCCATACAAAAGAAGATCAATTTAATCTTCGATGATCTTAACTGGACTTCAACCATTAAGCCAATCAACCCATCACACACAAACGGCAACATTTATTAAAGTTGGAAAGAACAACGGTCTTTCCAACTTCACTGAGAGAAATCTCAGGTTGATCTCCTGAGATTTCATTCAAGATTGAGTTTCTTGATCATGAGTTTTCTAATTTTTTTCCATGGAAATGTAGATATGCTTTATATTAGTTGCATGGCTACCTTTCCGTGGAAAATACTGAAAATTCGGGATCGCGAAACTTGATCTCATGATCTTGCGAGAACAAAACGAGATTTCTATCGGTAAAGTCAGAAAGACCCAGAGTGGTCTTTCTGACTTTGATAAATTTCGAAGTCTGCAGTGAATTTCACATGTGGGTCTCAGATATAACAAGGAACTTTAAGGCACTTAAGTTTCATGTTCGCAGAGGTTTGTTGGATGAGCTGGTGAGTGTTGGGTCACATTAAGGGGGGAATTCAGGAACCTCCGAAGTGAGGCGCGTAGTGTTCGCCTCACTTCGGAACAAGTGACATGCGCATGCTGATGTCCTGCACGCGGACATCAGCATGCGCATTAAAGGGATTCCCCTCCCGGCGAGGAGACTCGAGTGCTCTCGCCAGGAGGGGAATCCCTTTAATGCGCGTGCTGATGTCCGAAGTGAGGCGAATACTACGCGCCTCACTTCGGAGGTTCCTGAATTCCCCCCTAAGATTGAAATGTCCTCACTCATTTATGTATAATGATTGATTTGTACCTTCAGGAACATATCAAGAGGAAAAGAAGGATCTTTTTTCACGTATGACTTATTCAATTCAAACATCTCATCATCTCCAAGGAAGGGCCAATGCAAATGGTCCTTTTTCAAGCCCCTATTTCTCTAAAGAAGAAAAAGTAAAGGTGTCAAATGACTTAATGCCTATATTATGGGGATACAGGTCACTTTATAACCCAAAGGTACAACAACGGCCCTCCATTTAGAGAATCAAACAGACAGACAGAAAAGAGTCTGTGTAAATCAGTACCTCAGATCCTTTCAGTCATAAGTTTTGAATTTAGAGCTTTCATTTTCCCTGAACTTTTGCATAATCAAGACAGGCATCTACTTATAGAGACATTGATTGACTGCAACACCATAAATAACTTTACTGATACAGTCACAGTAAAACACTGGCTATGGATATATGTCAAATAACAAGATTTTAAATAGGCCTATGGCAATGCCTCCATTACTCAAGGAAAAATTCCTGACTGTCTAAAATAATTCTGATCATGTAGAGCAGGGGTCTCAAACTCGCGGCGCTTGATCCAACACAGAGGGAGTCCTGGCTGACCCGACTGATCACAGGAGCCAATAGGAACCCGGAATCGCATGTGATCAGCGCTTCTGGGTTCCTTTGCTGCCAAACTCTGCCTGGGTTATAAGTAAGAAATCACCCACCAGAGATACATATTGCCCCACAAAGCCGCTGATTGCCCCGCAGGGCCATGTATTGTTTTTAATCTGTTGTTTTCTTGTGGAAAACTTGATGCAGCCCAGCCTCACTCAGACTCTACTTCCTGCGGCTCCCGGGTAAATTGAATTTGAGATCCCTGATGTAGAGGAATGAACTTTTGATTTCATGCACATTCCTATTGTTTCAGTAATTCCTAGATTTATTTGTCCCACAAAGCACAACTCATCAATAAGTTGGTTTTTCCTCACACTTTGTCCAAATTTGTCCTCACAGATTTTAACCCCTTCTGTATTCTAACATTTCCATCATGTCTTAGTCAACAAAGAAGAAGACAAACCCACACCACATTGCATTAATGACTTTCCAATCAACTTGCTTCTTTCGACTAAAATTTATTATGAACAAAGCTAAAATGTATCATAGTCCAAATTATAGAAGCTGAGAAACTCCTTTTGAATAATTCACAAAAGGGTTTCATTTGTGCATTGTAATAATTTGCTCTGGTGATAATTAAAATAGAATGTTACTGCCATTATGTAACATTATAATGTTACTGCAAGTATGTAGATGTCATTTGGACTATGTAATGTTCCTGAAACATTCCAGTATTGTACTAACTTCCTCTCCAGGAACTTTTTAGATTTCTTAGTCATTATATACTTGAGGATATCAAGGATATCTTGATATTTTCTTCCTCACTTAAAGAACATTATGGTAAATTAGTTCTGACTTGGCTCAGAGTTTATTCATGATATGCAAAACTAGAGAATTGTGCTTTTGCATCATTCATCATAGACTTCATTAGTATTCCGATCTCTCAATATGGAATTCAGATAGAAATGTCAGGGAATATTAAATAGGCCCAACCAACTTCACTTTAAGAAGTCCAACTGCCCACTGGATTTTCTAACTTCTATGAAAAATTCATTAAAAAAAAAAGCAAAAAACAGAAAAACTCTTCCATTGTTGCATCTATTACCAAAATGACTCAAAAAGGTCTCAAGTTTCACTGGCCAGAATTGTCCCAGACCATTTTCAATCAGCTCAACGCCTAATTTGCCTCCACCTCCATTTCTTGTGGAAATAAATGCCTCAGAGCTAGCAGTAGGAACCATCAAAGATATTTTACATCCCCGTGTCTTCCTGTCTCAGAAATTAACACACTATAAAAACACTGACATTGACAATCAAAAACTGTTACTAAGGATATCTGATTATTTCCATTGCAGTTGTGAGATTTGAGGTTTCCCTTGTTGTTAGCCCAGACATTAATTAGGTTTATAAGATTACTTTTTTTGCAGTTATTGGGCATCCTATTACTAGAACCCGTGTTGTGACTTACCTTGGTCCATTCCATCAGCTCTGCACAAAGGAAGTTAAATTTCAATGGTTGGACATTACACAGAAGTCTTTTCGGAAGCACCTATTTTCTTTGGCTCTAGCCTAAATCTACCCAATCCTTTTGGTGGAGGTTGATATTTCCAGTGTAAAATACTCAACACAGGGCCACTCAATCTACTAGCTGACAGACACACAGCTGCTGTAATAGGTTTCTTTACCTCTGCAAGCAAATTGTGGTGACCTCTCCATTGTCATGATGAAGTAAAAATGTATTATGCGTATGGTACAGTCATCAGGATAAACTGCTTTCTTGGTTTTCAGTATATCATTTTAGCTCTACCAGCCTAATACAACTACTGTATGTAGTAGAGGCTGTATGGACATTAACTCTGTTTTCCTTATGGTCAATATATCATGGGTACAGTTATACTCTATAGAGAGGCTGATTATGCTGTCGTACATTACTGTCATGTTTCATTTTATCACGATGCTCACCAGTTTTACCCATCACATATTTGTACATCAAGCTAAACCACTGGTGAAAATGTTTGCCTTTTAATCTAAAGAATAATTATACTTGTTTTTCAATGTATATTATGCTTTACAAAATAATCTAGTGCATAGCACATCATTTTCAGATTTTTCTTATATTTATTTTAATGTTTTTAATATCATTGTGTTTAACTAATTAAAATGGTAAACAAACCATGGTGGTGTGACCATCCTTTACAGAAACTGGATAAATCCAATTAATATATTTTTATTATTGTTGTTTTATTATCATCACTGTTGGCCTTTACAAAATAATAGAATCCATAGCTAAATGCAGAGATAATGTTAAGCAGCAGTAGCGCAAAATGAGACTTTATATCAGGGGTCTCAAACTCAATTTACCAGGGGGCCGCTGGAGGTAGAGTCTGGGTGAGGCTGGGCCGCATCAGGTTTTCCACAAGAAAACAACAAATTAAAAACAATACATGGCCCTGCAGGGCAATCAGTGGCTTTGTGGGGGTAATATGCAGTTCTGCTGGGTGATTTGCATCTGCTGGGGAAATTAACACCTTTGTGGGGCAATGTGTGGTTCTGCGGAGCAATGTGTGGCTTTATGGGCTACTAGTGCATCTGCGATTTTTTTATTATTATTATAATTGGGGGTAAATTTTA
>WMED01022016.1:0-11777 GCA_019650415.1 Pipa parva | reverse complement strand
ATAGACGCGAATTCGCACCATAACGCGACTATTCGGACTTTGATGAATAACCCCCAATATTTGATATCTTTATTGTTGGCTAAAAGCAGAACGGGAACCAAATTGCTTTTAAGAAAATATACTGTATATAATAACATTTTCTATCATTTTAGATGCTTATTGTCAATGTTCATCAGTGTTAATAATGGTAATAGTAATAATATAATGAAAGACATATAAAACATAGGGAAGTTAACAGTAAAAATACCATGTTTATACATTGTGCATTAATCTTCTATAAAACCTTTCAAATTTTAAACAAAGGGAAATTAAAAAAAATATCAAATATATCAATATCAAATATCAATATACATCATCTGATGTATGATTTAAAGTAGAACTAAAGGTAGAAATAAAATGTAGACACCTAAAACGCTACACCTTCTAAGCTGAAACATTGCAATGACATCTTCAACTGTGCTGTCAATATCCTTGCACAGAGGCAGACTTCACAGAGATTGGAAGGGTACAGGGGCGAATGCGAAGCATTGCCCACTTAATCAAATCCGTGGTGCAAAAGAGCATATATGTCATCACACTCATTGCACCCGCAATGAGAACGATCCCCTCCAAAAATAAGAAGCGCAATGAGCATGATGACATGTATGCGCTTTTGTATAAGTGGGCGGCTCTTCTCTCAGGCTCCTGTACCCTTGCAATTGCTGTGAAGTCTCCCTCCATACAAGGATATAACAGCACAGTTCAAGCTGTCATTGCCATGTTTCAGCTTAGAGTAAGGTATTGTTTTAGGTGTCTACTTTTTATTTCTACCTTTAGCTCTCCTTTAAAATATTTATAGGTGACCTTGCACAATATATCTTACAAGCCATTTGAGAGTGGCTGTTAAACACATTGTTTGTGAGATATTTGTGAGATACAATATAACTAGAATAACTATATTGAAATAATCACATATTTACTATGTTCTTTCCTTAGATGAGCAGCATTAGCCAGCCAATCAAGAAGCTCTCGACAAGTAAGTACCTGCAAATGCTACATTTTTCTTGGCTAAGTTCTTTTCCACAGCTGTGTTTTTAAAGATTCAGATTTGTAATTTAACTCTAATAAATAGTTGGAACCCTAGGAGAGTTCATGATCTCAGTGAGGTAATGGGAAAACTAGGGACTACAAAAAGGTTGGACTATCTGTCTGTCTAATTAATTATAATGGAGGAGTCTTGATTGCCTTGATAATCCTAGCTTACAGATTTAAAAATGTTTATTGCAATGACTGGTGATAAGAGTCAGTTGGACTCTTGTCTATGAAAACTGGTTGTTAATATAATGACACATAAATCCCTAAGTATTAAAGAAGAACTAAAGACTGGCATCCCTACCACTGCATGACTTTAGAGTGTTAAAAAACCTTACTGATCAATGTTTCTCCAAACCTGCTGCTGTTGTCCCAAGAAGGTCCTCCTCTTATACACTGCATTCTTGATGTCAGGGCCAATTTTATACAGGAAGAAATCCCAAATGCTAGTGGGGCCCCAACCATTAAATGTTTCCTTTATTGTCTACTCACAGGAATACCCAGTAGGAATTCCCACTACTCTCTTTTAGATGTATAAATCTCTGACCTTGTTATTGGACATTAGTACTGCTCTGTCCTGATGAAGAGGGAGTATCTCGCGAAAGCTTGTCTTAAACATTGAACTGTTAGTCCAAATAAAATATTATATAATACTACATACAGTACTCATCTTTCTTGTTATTGGACTACATGATAGGTAGGATTACAGTGTGCTCAGTTTGCCAGGCCAGAATCAGAACATGCAGAAATATCATATCTGGATCTGTGTCTGAATCTGTTCTATTTACCCACAACTTCACAACTCATAATAACTTATCTTGCCAGCAAGGTAACTGAACAGACTGAGCAGATAGGGATTTTTAAACCAATAAAATATATGAGTGTTCTTCTTCCTGAGTATAGACACCCATTGTCAAGAGATGTTTAGGATATGATTGGATCAAAATTTTGCAAGCACTAATCAATATTTCTACATATGGAATTGCCATCTTTATTGCCATCTGTGGAATTGACTTTCATTTCTATTCCACAGAGCCAAAATATGGTATGTTAGATTTCCTGTATATTATGGAAGCAAAAATGTTAATAAATCACACTCTCATTGCAAAAAGCCCTATACAATAATGATATTTAAAATAGAGTAAAACGTTATCCCTATAAATAGGAATTATTTCCCCTATAAATTACAGCACAGTGAGCTTTTCCATATAGATTCTTGTGAACTCTGAACCTTGGTTGACCTTACCAGAAAGAGATCCTTTAACTTTGGCCACTGATGTCATCATTGATAAAGAAGAATAGCTAAGGGTAATGAATACTGATGGCAGATGTGTTCAACAGGTACTGATAGTCCTGGTGTCTCTTTGTATGCTGATATGTGCATGTAGATACAACTAAACAAACTAGACACACATATAACCTAGAATGGCACATGTAAACTCAACAACACATTTCCCCTTAAGATACAATCCAGTCTCCTCCTGACCACATTATCATTGAAAAATTGTTAGTAAATATTTAAACTATGTTTAAACTGGAGACAGTGGGAGAGCCTGTTGGAAATTGTGTAAAACAGCGTTTCCCAAATGGTGGGTCGCGATCCGGTACCGGGCCACGAAAGCAAAATGCCGGGTCACGAGAGCGCGCATGGGTTTTCATGACTGAAAACTAGTAATGGACTTCGCGCACGGCACCGCTCATGAATATTCATGAGGCGGCTACTTCATGACGCAACACGCATTGTACGCCTTAAAACTGGTAAGCCTTAGTGTTCGCCTCATCAGCGAGCGCATCTCAGTCATTCCGAAGTGAGGCGAACACTTCGCACCTCACTTCGGAGGATTGTGAATTAGGCCCACAATGCAGTTTTGATCTGATCCCAATTGGATTCAATGAGACACATCACCGTAACATTTTGTCATGTGCCACAAATGTGTGAACAAATGTGTGACAAAAATACTAGCACACAGTCCATGAAAAGCTGCCCCCCCCCTTTGTTTACTTAAACCACTGCCAGCAACTACCTTCAGTTCTTTCAATAGGCTTTTTACTTCTATAAATTGCCTTTTTTCTCAATGAAAAATGCCTAGTGACAAAACAGGAAGTAATTGCTGGCAGTGGTTAACATAAGTGAATGGGGAGCTCTCATCAGGCTGTTATCCATCATATTTTCATAATGTGGCTTTACTCCTATTCTATACAATTACAGGATTTAACCTCAAAACATTATTATAATCCTATTTTATATCTTCTTGTTGTGAGATGTATAATGGGGCCATCTACTGTGATACATTACTCTTCTGCAGTGCTTGGGTAAGAAACTATTTAGCTTTTATGAAGGAAACAGAGGTTTAATGTATTGATTAAAGAATAACAAATTATGCTGTTTCACAAATGCGCCAATTATTAAAAAGTTATAATGCTATTGGGATCTAGACTGGCATTAAGAGCCTTCCTCTGTATGCATATGGCATTTCTATAAACAGCGGACGCTCATTCTCCTCTTCACCAGAAATGTTGCTGATAGATAATAAATTGGTTATGAACCAAAATTCAATAACAGCAAACTTAATTACATGTTTAGAACAACATAAAATTACAGCTAAATCAATATGTTAATACTGACCTTCAATGGTCTTTTCAAATTTTGTTTTCTATTATGAGTTTAAAGGCCCATACCCAATGTCTTGTATGTACTTCAATAAAAACATGCCGCATTAAGTAAAAACAAGAAATATCAGCTACATTACATAAAATCTACAGACTGATATGTCACTTATCTATTATTATCTAAACTGAACCTATACTCTGAAGACACTGATCTGTTTTCTTCCTGACATGCTTCAGGGTTTAGTGATGTTGGGAGATGCTGGGAGTTCTTAAAGGACCACTAACACCATATAAAGAAGATTGCTATTTGGATGGCATTGCAGTCATTCATTTGCTGTAGTTTTAGAAACATGATCTTTGAAGCTGAGTTGCAGTTTTGTATTGGGTTGGGTTGTCACTGTTTATTGGTTGCAGTCAAATTGGGCTTTCTGGGGCACTTCATGAATATGTATTATCTAAAGTTTCCTAGGAAACAATGAGTGGGCAGGGATTGCTTACTTAAAAAATAAATGGTGGCTGCAACTACAGGGAAGGAAAACAAAGTAAAAATAATACAAATCAGGAATTTAACATGAAAGATTGCATCTTTTAATAGTAATATGTCGGAATAACTGCCTTGGTAAACCAATTCACCTTAGACAGTTTCCACAAGGCTGTGGAATTTCCTGGATTTTCCTGCCTGAATTAATACATGAGTACACTGTAGGGAAGTTATAACCTCTAGTTCGGCTATATAGTTGGTAGCAGTATTATACATTTCCCAGCACAATAGAATTACTTTTTCTGGATTCATTCAGAAAATAATGCAACCTTTAAAGAAGCCATAAGACATCCAAAGATGTTCTTTATTTCTCCCTACCACTTTTCGGGTGAAATTAGGTATAGGGTGAAATTTAGTAAAGTTGGAATTTTTTTTTTACCTGTTCTTGGCCATTTTTGGCCATGAAAATGGGAAAAAAAAGTAAAAAAATTTTCATTTTTGACTTTAGTAAATTTCATCCTCAGGGGGTAATTCACTAAGGTGTGAATTTGACTGTCGAATTCTCAAACAGCGGATTCCTATAGCAAATCCGTGACAATTTCCCCATTGTAAAGTCTCAACAATTTTTTAATGTTAAGATTGTGACAATTTTCCCATAATAAAGTCGCAACTGTGACAATATTCTCATTATAAAGATGCGACTGTGACAGTAGCAGCCTATTGCGACTGTCTTTATCTGGTGAATTTGCACCTATACACAACAATTCATACTTTAGTGAATAATCCCCTCAGTGTTTTCTCACACCACAATTTTTTTCAGCAATAAATGCCTGAAAAAAAAAAGATCATTTGTTTCCCCACAAACTGGTAGCGCACCATGGGGAAATCTGGGCAATGGTGGTTACTACTAAAAACAGCCATTGCGTGAATTTCTGAGCATTTTCTAGTTTGCTGGAAATTGAATGCACAGTAGTTCGAGGCATTTTAATGCCTGACTTTCATCTAAAAATGATTTCTGAATCCTAATTTTTTATTTTGTTATTTTTTATTTTCATCTTGCAGTTTTAGGCCAAGAACACACTATCACTTTGTAGCATTGAGCTTTTACTCCTTAACAATAGGAACAGCTTGTTGTCAAATCACACAACATACAGCATTTCACCTGCTTTCTGGCAAGAAATTTGGCAGTGTCTGGAAGGACACCAGTCATTCCCGTTGTAATTAATGTGGTTACAAAACAGTGAGTAATGCTGGGAACAATACTAGTTTGACTTGGGAAAGGCATTTCCATTACTTAAATTAAGTTTTGTGTTTTTGAGGAGCCACTATTTAAAAAAATACCCCAGTTACATTTAATGTCTCAAAATGCTATATAAGTTCAGTATAGATTAGTTTGCACAATAGGTTCATTTTGTGGCACATAAAATTTTGTGTGAGACAGAACTGATTTTTGTCCTACTCACTATTATTCCGTGACAACAAAATTATATTTCTTGAAGCAATTTGTGACTGCAAAATAATTTTTTAACATCCAGTTATGATTTTGTGATTAGCAAATAAATTTTGTGTTATAAAAGAATATTTTGTTACCACAAAAGTACATAATGAATTTTAAAATGTACTGTAACAAAAAAAAAATTGCATGAAGAGACAATATTATATTTAGTTTTAAACATTCATTTTTGTGTAGCTCAAAACTAACATTTTTTTCACAAAATGTATTTCTTAGGACTCATTAATGTGCAACCTTTTCCTACATATACAATGTTATCTTTCATATAAAAACACTATTTACTGTTACTGTCTCTTTAATGCTGGAGTGCCATAATCAAGTATTTTACTTGAGGTATTTGGGTGTGTATCCTTGACATTTTTGCATGACATCATCATTTAATAGGATAATATTACTAATTGACTAACTACAATAAGAATTTAGACAAAGATCTCCTAAATATTTTGAAAGACATGACTGAACAAATAGCAGTTGCTTGCTTACTCTTGTTTATACATGATTAGGTGCAATAGTGATAAAATCTAAAGATGATAATTATTCAGGGATTACATCTCATTGTTATTAATTTCCACAAAGATTTCTATCTCTTTCACTTTATACTTGCCACACGCAGAACATTTTCATATGATCTAATTGATAACCAGGCCAAAAGAATGGACGTCCTCACGTAGCACACAAACTGTGTAACAATAAATATCTAGTGATTATTTCAGGAGATGAACTGGTTGATGTTTTCAAACAAAGACAGAAAATATAATTATATATATATATAACTGCAAGCTGGCATGTTGGTTTTGCTGTATGTAAAGACCAAGGGGGTTATACCTCAAAAAGGGAATTCTTATCCCCAAATGAATTTCTGACAATTCACATCAATTCATTCACTTCACTATACTCTATTTAGCCTATTGTCAATGAACTTTAGAGAACCGGTTAATAGTAGAGGTGCTGTATTGTAGAAAATGTTATATAAATAGGCATATTGAAGCAAAATCATATTACATGAATCTCCTTAAAGGAATCAATGCCACCATTGCTAGATTAACAGCTACATGCAGGGGAAATGGATGAATTACCACAAGAAAGAGCAATGTCAACTTCTTCTTGCATTTTAGTCACTGTTATTGTTGTAGAATAGTATGCTTTTCCTTCATTTCAATGGCAGACAATTCCTAGCTCACATGGGCATGCGATTGTTGCATTTTTAAGCCCTTTGCTTAATATGTTGCCAGAATAATAGCCCCCCTAACCTTTAGGCTAGGGTCACATTGGTGGTTTTGTAGCTGAGCTGGAAAAATAGAATCTATTTCTTCCTATGGGATAGGCCACACAGACCACTTTGTTTTGCACCATAGACAATAATGAGCCTAATTAAAAATAGGTCATCTACAAAACAGCCAGTGTGGCTCTGACCTTACCACCTTTGGCTAAGTGAAATCTACATACTCACCCTTATACATTTTGGCGATATACCACTTTGACACATTAAGGGGGTAATTCATGAAGCTCCGAAGTGAGGCGAACACTACGCACCTCACTTCGGAGCTTCCTGAATAACCCCCTAAGAATACACTAATTGACCACAAATTTTTGACATACAAATGCAAAGTGGTGTTTAAGTACATGGCTGCCAAAATTTGGTGACCAGTCTAGGAATACTCTACATCTCAAAAAAATTATTTTCATATATATGCAAAGTTAATAAAGTTTCTAACTCTCACAAAATCACACATTTACAGAACAATTTGCACTATCATGAAATTTCCCCCATTAGTCCTTCTTACTAAATCTGTGACTGGAGCCTCAAACACAAATTTCTGTGGAAACATCCTTCAGGATAGAAATGAGCAAACCAGTTCAGCACACTATGGATTTCACCAGCTGGTGCATTGAAGAACTATTTTGCAGAATGATATGAAAATTGGAAACAGCAATAAAGAGTGTGAATGGTAATTAGCCCCCTTGATCTTTACTTACAACCAAATCAATGAAACGGTTAAAACAGTTTAAAATCCAAACCAGAAATAAAGCCAATAAAGTGATACTTACCATGTTCACTTTTTAAATTCTAAATTCCCTGTTTGAAATATGGTGCACCTTATGGTCTGAAGGTGCCCCCTCCCCCCCCCACTGACCAACTGTTTATCACCTGTGGGTAAAAGACATCCATGGGCAGCAAGTCCCAGTGGTCAAGCAATGCAGGAGAAGGCTGGATTGCCAAGTCTCTGGGAGAGGTCCCAATGGGCTCCAGTGCTGGTAGACCCTGGTGTCTTGTCAGCCAGGAGCATGCCACATCTTTCCCCTGTGCTTCTTTCACTTAACAGTCCCTTAGTGTGTCATAAGAGCATACTGCACTGCGATTAGCTGGGTCTTTCAACTCTGACCTACAGCACACTCTTATGATGCACTGATGTGCATGTATGTGCTAATGTGTGAGCGTGTACCTGTGTGTTAAAATGTAAGTGTGTGCCTATGTGTTAAAATGTAAGTGTGTGCCTGTGCCCTAATTTGCCACGTTTCTCCTTCTATTTAATTGGTGATATGGTTTTCGACACAGTCACCATCTTTGCTGCTTTGTTTTAAATGTGTTTTGACCATGGCAACCATCAACGCATTTAAAATGCCATGATATTGCCCTAAAAAAACCATTAAGATACTAATCAAGTATCTAGATAAGTCTGCATTTAAAAAAAGAAAAAATACACGATGAAAAACGCTGGCGCATTCACACTGGCGAATTTTCCTACGCTTTTAAAAAAGAGAGTAGTATTCTTGGTGGTATTTCCATCTAAAACACCTCATTTTCTCAGCACTTTTACCTCATGTGTGACCGTGATTGTTAAATTCCTGTTGTTACTAATCATGTCACATTTTTCACGTCGTGTTTTACCCAGTCAAAAAATATGGAACAAGAAGTGTCCTAGTGTATTCCTCTGTATGAAATGCAAGTGTGTTACTGCTTTCAGTGTTTTTTCGTATGTGCTTATTTTCAGCAATTTTTTCACCATGCGCTTATTTTTAAAAAAAAAAGTTGCCTGAGTGAGCCCATTATTATCAACCCAGCAGTCCTATCTTGCTTTATGTCCAAGACACAGGCTATTTTTGTAATAGAAAGATAGTCTGTCATGGGCTATGGTGCTGTAAGCAAATCTTTGATATCAGTCTCTGGCAATGTTATCTTTAGCCACAAAATACTGTTGGTGGATATTGTAGATATTATGGCTAAATTACCAATAAAATAAAAATTCAGACACTTTTCTCTCTCTCAGTGAATACGTGTCTAATATTTGCTGCTTTCTAAATACAGCTAAGGGCAGTTTCACCAGTTTAGCTCTTGTCCTGAAACATTGCCATTTGTTGCACAAGTTCTTTAAAACTGGGCTTCTTCAAGCCTAAGGGGACAAGAGTATCAGTTTGATTATAAAGGTGAATTGTGCTGGGAGGGGGCTGAAAGGATGCTGAAATATGTGCTGTAAATCAACACAGTGGAATTCTTTTTTTTTTCAGTTTACAAATGCTTGACATAAATTATGTGGGACTATGTAAGCAATAATTCAACTTTTATTGCACATAGGTAGTGAAAATCAGTTACCAGGATAAACATACAGAGGTTTTGTTCAGTGCGTTCATGGGAAATTTTTATTCTGTAGTTTCAGTGCTGGTTTACTCTACACCATTAACTTTCATTGGAATTGTTGGTGTTCAGTCACATCACAGTGCCTTTCTCTATAGCTCCACAGCAACAATCTCAATAAAAAGTAATGATGTAGTGAATGGCTGTGATTATACCTGAGTAAAAAGATTCCCTATTAAAGCTATTATTGGTTACTGGCATGCGAAATAAAGGCACCCCTCCCCCACATGCCAGTTTTAGAGTGGAGCCCTTGGCAGAATTGAAAGTAGAGCCTTATATGGTAGTATGTCTGACCGGTGCCAAGCAGAAAGAGTGAACAGAATAGATCTGTTTGTAGCAGTGACCCCCTAGATATTGGGGGCCCTGAACAACTGCACAATTTTCACCATTTTAAAACTGGCCCTGGAAACCCCACTGTTTCTGTCTTGCTCTTTTTTTAAATGAACGTTGGACCATAGATCTACATTGAGTTTACTTTGGATCTGTTTTCAGGGGAAATATAATTTTGATTTTTTTGGTTCCATTTTTTATACTTTTTATGAAAATACTAGGTCATTTTTTTACCCAGTTCCCTTTTAAATAGCTGTCACGTAAGGGGAATTCATTAACAAGGTTAACGATTTAAATGGTCTAGTAACCCACAGCAACCAATTATATCTCCTACCCTGATCTTCCTTAGTTTCTAGTTCTGAAGGATTCCCAAGCACTGTTACCTTGTACTGCTGGGTCCTGGATTCAATTCCATCCATCTTCTGCATGTTCTCTCCGTACTTACGTTGGCTTCCTCTTGCAATCCAGTGCTTTACAGAGATGAAAGTTGCCGGCTGTCTGTGCTATAGCAATTCCTCTCCCCAGCACTGATTAAGCTTCCCGTTGCTCACAGGAAGCTTAATCAGTGCTGGGGAGACCCTCCTCCATTGCCGGATGTCAGCTCATCTTTACAGCACAGCAGACAGCTGGCAACGGAGTAGGTAAGGAGAGGATGACACCCCAACTTCTCAGATGAGTTTCGGGGGTGAAAAAGTCATCTTATACGCTGGCAAATACGATATATGGAAATAAAACCCATTAGACTCTCTCATTTATAACTCCAACCCCACACTACGCCTCCGCTCTATCACCCTTTTGTTAGCTGGAGAAATCTTGGAAGAATCAATCGCATAACTAAATTCCAAATGGGAAATGTTGCTTCCAAACTTAGATGAAAGCTCCGAATACCTTATCAAATCCCTAAAATGTACAGAAAAACTTACTTGCTCAATGCCCCTTAGAGAAATGCAATCACGCAACGTACACAAAACATACTATACTCCAATACTACTCAACAAAATCCTACCAAACCAAACTCATGCATGCCCAAAATAACCCTATACACATGCCAATTTCACCCACTGCTGGTGGAGCTGTACCAAAATTAGAAAATTCTGGCGTAAAGTGGAAAACTACCTAAACTCCACGTATAAAACTAAGCTACTCATTAACTTCTCTCAGGCCTTGCTCGGCCTGCCCACAAACAGAGAGAGCCTGAAATTAAAACTCCCCCCCATTCATACAGATAACTCTATTAGCAACTAGACACCTACAGCCTTATTCACCATTGTGTGAAGTGAGCCACGAAGCCTTCGGCTCACTTCGCAAATGGTATTATGCGCCCGCTGATATCCTGCACGCGGATATCAGCGAGCGCATTAAAGGGATTCCAGTCCCGGCGAGGAGACTCGAGTGCTCTCGCCGACACTGAAATTCCTTTAATGCGCTCACTGATGTCCGCGTGCAGGTCATCAGCGGGCGCATAACACCATGTGCGAAGTGAGCCGAAGGCTTCGCGGCTTACTTCGCACAATGGTGAATAAGGCTGCTAATTGCTACAACCTGGCTAAGCCTGAACGCACCAACTGTAGGCCAACTTAAAGGAACAGTCCAGTCTGATTAATAAAAAGTAATGTGTGTTGTAAATGCATAATACATTTTTTTTCTAATATACTTAGTCAGGCTTTTATGTGAGGAAAGGAATTAATTATTCCATCTGTGTAGCAGTACACAGCTCCTTCTGTGTTTACTTCCTGGTTGGATTCTTGTGTCACTGACACAACGGCATCTCAGGAAGGTCAAAATTAATAGTTAATGAATTACGATAGGCAGCTACAATACTTGCAGCTAATGGTGTATACCAGTGTTTCCCAAACTTTAAATTTCGTGGCCCGGTTATTTTTGTGCTTATCCTTCGTGACCCGGCACGAAGGATAAGCACAAAAATAGCCGGGTCACGAGAGCGCCGCTCATGAATATTCATGAGCGGTGCTCTCGTGACCCGGCACTTAACTTTCCGTGGCCCGGTACCAGGTCGCGACCCGGTATTTGGGAAACGCTGGTGTATACTGTCAGTAGCAAGCACTGATATTGAGCACGAGAGAGAGACCAAATCTATATAAAAAGAAAGTGAATGTTTCAGCCCTTTCTTTAACAAT
>WMED01022015.1:0-11777 GCA_019650415.1 Pipa parva | reverse complement strand
AACAGTGTCTGCAGCAGCGCGGTATAAACAGTGTCTGCAGCAGAGCGGTATAAACAGTGTTTGCAGCAATATTCATGTAGCAATTTTATTTTTAACCTCTCACTTGGCTCCTGTGTTTTTATATGAGAGGGATAAATCCCAGTAAATGCCTGAGTTGGTTAAAGTTAGTCCTACCCTAGTAGGAATAAATTATGCATTATGTACTATTCTTCAGACATTCATGTTGTGATCTTCCTTGCCTGAATACTCTTTCACTTGTATGTCCGATACTAAATTAATTTTATCAGACATCAGCAAGTCCATCATTTCTATTTATCGATTCTATCAATTGCTGCAAATAGCTGGCCTTTCTGAAAATGAAGAACTTGCTTTCTTTGGCAGAGGGGTGCTTGTTTCAGTGGTGGGATTTTTAACTGGCAGTATTTCCCTATTTTCTATTTGTGAGAGTCAGTTCTGAAAATTACTTAAAATTCATTGCTTTCAAGATGCATTGAAATAGCATTAAAATGAAAAGATATTATGTGAAATGTGACATGCCACTTAACTGGAAAAAGTACTATTTATTTCTATCCAAATCCCCCATAATGCATCATGTAGTTGATGATCATTAAACTAGAATGTATGAATGAAATGTAGTTCAACCACTATAGCAAGGGTGTCAAACTCATTTTCACCGAGGGCCACATCAGCCTTCTGGTTGCCTTCAAAGGGCCGACTGTAATTGTAGGACAGTTAAGGGAGCCTAACAGCTTAACATTTAATGTATTTGCAAAAAGTACTCTCTAAAGTGAAGATATTTCACTATAATAATAAAAAGGAAAATATTCAGTAAATGGTAAAAATCTCAATGAAATCAATATTTAGCCACTTTTTACCTTAAAACATAATTAAGTTTTTTTAGCTACATTGTTGTATTATGGACACACACACAAAAAAATCTTAGGTGGCTAAAACTTTTGCACAGTAACCGTATCTTTAAAATAAGAAGTAAATGTAGTCTAAAGATTATATTTAAATGTAGCATGGGTATCTATGGAAGGTGATGTTCAGTCACACACAATATGTCAGAAAATATATGTCATTGGACTTAAAAGTGTACAGTATATAGAAACATTAAAATAATCTATCATGTTTTTAATCTCCATATTCCAATATGTCTGCTTTAGTAATCTCTTGCTTGTATCCTCTACCAGTGCCAACCTGTATACATGTGATTTGGAGGACCATAATTGACCCTGTCTGGTGGGTAAAGCTACTCAGGAAGCAGTTAGCCACCATAGTTTATTTATATAAGTTTCTAACTACACTGCCAGTGTGTATATTGTGTATGCCCTGGACAGAGTATAGATCACTGCTTACATATGAGAAATGTTATTCCCTCAAAATCTAATGTAATGTTTTTTTAAAAGTATCACACTGACTACAACTCCTAGAGTAGCGGTTCTCAACCTGTGGGTCGCTACCCCTTTGGGGTTTGAACGATGCCCTCACAGGGATCACGAACACGCTGTTGACCGGAAGAGACTGCAGGTCCCTTTATATAGGGTTTCTGTATGGTGACGTATTGAGCTTGATGTCATTGCGTTGCGTGTCATGTGATGATGTTTGGGCCCAATGTCACCATGTGACACGCAACGCGATGACGTCAGGCTCGATACATCACAGATGACGTCAACCCAGGGGGGTCACGGTCTCAACTAGGTTGAGAACTGCTGTCCTAGAGTCATCTATGGTAAATATTCAAGAAAAGTGCAGAGCACATTACATAACTCTCCTAGATTAGCACAATTTCAGGGCATGGGCACTACTTACAAATAGGGACCAGAGGATACAAACAGAATATGGGTATCAGGGATTCTTTGATAACTGAACAGAAAATGGTTTATTTAAGAACAGTTACAGAGAACAAAAGCAAAACTCACATGAACTGCTTAAACAATGGCTTAGATATACAGTAACACAGTATTGTTACTGACCTACCTATGCTGCATGGATTTTGGGCACCCGATCACAAGAGCTTATCTGCACTTGTTCTCTAACCATTTTTGTCTAGGCGCCCAGTTACATCAGAGGGGGTTATTCACTAAACCCCGAATTGTTACGTATAGGTGCGAATTCGCCAGATAAAGACAGTCACAATGGGCTGCTACTGTCGCAGTCGAGTCTTTATAATGAGAATATTGTTGCAGTCGAGACTTTCTTATGGGAAAATTTTTGCAATCTTAACTTTAAAAAATTGTCGTGACTTTACAATGGGGAAATTGTCATGGATTTACTATGGGAATCCGCTGTTTGCGAATTCGACAGTTAAATTCGCACCTTAGTGAATAACCCCCAGCATGTTGGATACAGCATGCCTTGTCTGTGTAACGCTATTTTTAACTGCTTTAGCTGTTACATGCCTCCATTTGGGGAAACACACCCACAGCTCACTCAGTCATCCCCAGGGTAGTAGGCCCCGCTTACAAGAAGGAGTAGTGCCTGTACCTCTTGCTTCAGCAAAAGGCACCAGAGATTCTTTCACACAACAGGAACTGTTTATTTACAAATATATACAGGAGACAGAGCTTCATACACTTATTCGAGTAGATCCTTATTCCATACATCCATACATATCATTAGGCACTTCGGATATAGTTACCCTCCCTTGAGTAATCTGGATTATCCTAATCCTGGCACAAAGTAACTTCTCATGAAGGGTCTAACAGGAGCTCAACCACCTTTGGCTGCCTGTAGGGATTCTCCACCTTATGCAATGTAGCTAAGCCCCAGCCTGCACCCAGGTCTGGGACTGAAGACTGCAGCCCACTTTGCATAGAGCTTTATGTAGACTTGAGTTTACTCCTCCCAACCCATGACCTTGGAAGTGCCTGCTGCAAAGGCCAGTACCTCCTTGCGGGAGTTTAAAGGTGAAGACTTGGCATTCCTTAGACTCCGCGCCTCGGTGTTATCCCGTGTGGTAAGAAAAATCCACTGCACTTCTGTTTTGCACTTTTCCTGCACATGATCCAGTTGTTCCTGTTTTAGTATGCCTCAGTGCCTCTAGAGGTGTAACGGTCTCTGGGTGCTCCAGTTCCTTTAGTGGCATCCAGTCCCGTGGTTCCCCATGTGTGTTTCCCTGCATTTCACTGCAATTATCTTTCCAGTGTTTATGTTACAAGTCCCTACATGAGACAGGTTCATAAAGAGCATATAGCCTTGGAAGGATTTTTGCTTTAAAAGAGTAGAAATATTGCAATGTCATTAAGTGTGCTGTGGATTAACATCAGCAGTGGCACTTACTACAGAGTGAGTTAAACTGTACTGAAAACTGAGTTTATCATTCCTTCTCTTTCTGTTACTCAGCACTTCCCACAAATGTTTTACTCGCTGAACTATAAACATCAGAGATCTGCACTGTGAAGGTTTTTCCATACTATGCCAGAGAACCTGTGCTGAGACATTCATTTATATTCAGCCCCGAGTGCCCTCAAGTACACTCGAGTACCGGTTTCATTTAAAATGAGATCATTTTAAGAATGACACTGACTTTATGACATCTGCATATTTTCTGCCTGCAGGCATCAGATTCAGCTCTTTACTTTTTACCGGCATGTATCAGAACATATTGGAAACATTTAGCAAGCTGAAATGGCCACGTTAGGATAAGTACACATTGGATATATTTAGTTACTTTTTATGGAAGTCCTCTTGAGCGAAAGAAACGGAATATGCTTACATCACTTGCGCTGTACCTAATTTCAGTGGAGTACCTACTATACAAGCAGATTTTGTAATGGTACACTGAACAGTTGTTGCAGATTAAGTCAAAGAACATCATAATTTAGCAGAAAATGTTATGTATAGGATAAGTCCAGCAACTGGCAGTGTTTTAAACTAATATTTGTTGAGAACATATTAGATATGACTACAGCATTTAAGCTGGTTTGGAGTTAAAATGCAATAAACATATGATAATTTTTTCCTGCCTACAGGAAGAGCTTCAAGCAGCACTAATTAGCAACCTTTCTCTGACCACTGCCACATTATGCAGCAGTTATAATTATTCCATTTAGTTGCAAATCATTTTTGTATCTATGTTTATATTTTCTGCATGATGCCTACTATTAAAAGGTAATATACAATCAATCAGATAAACACACGTTAGACATATGTAATTATTATGCACGCTGTGTATTTCTAGGGTCTGGAATAATGCTCTCAATACTCTGGATGTTTTACAGACACATTGTTTGTTTAGAATCTTGACAATATTGTACGTTGGCTAAATAATAAAATGATGAGAAAAAAGATGCACAGATGACTGACTACCTCTGAATTGCATATGCAGTGACAGGGTACATTAAAACTAGAGGTCACAGATAGCAAATCAAAAGTAGTATCAGAAAAAAGCACACATTGCCACATTGGAAAATGCCAATTAAATCTTAAAAACATGAACAGCATCAGATGTCATAAATACATTTGGAAAATATAACTTAGAAAATACATAGAAATAATATATAATAAATACATGGGAAATGTTTTACAGAGAGTTTAGCAGAAACCAGTTTGTCATTATTGGGGCTAGAGAAAGGTCTGAGTAAAACACTGTGTTAAAAAAGTCCCTTTTTCTTTGAAGGACGATTAGCTCCAATGCTCACTACCATTTAGACCATTCTTTACATTAGCTATTCACAGTTACATCGTATTTGCTCTATTGCATGTGCAAAAGGGATTTGCTTCATGCTTCGTTTTGCCTCTAGTTATATTTATATCACTGATAAGATCAAACATTAGAGTATGTTCTAATATAGTAAGACAGATTCTAGCATCTCAGCACTCAGCAATATTAAAGCCATTATTTTAATAAAATGATAAAAAAATGATATTTGTTTTCTATCCAACGTGGAGAATGTATTTCTAGCTTACAAGTCCTTTCCTTTAAAGAGAAACTGATCTAAGATTGATGGGGGGTTGTAAAACACCTTTCGTTGGACATTCGTATGAAATGAAAATACACTCAAGAGTATTTTAACACCAATTGTATAACACCTTGGAGACAAACGCAGTTTGCTCTCAGAGTGGCAATTAACATTTGTCTTGTGATTTCATTGAAACTCATTCTTTTGACTAATTCATGTGTGAGTAATTTATTTATTACATTTGTTTGATATTTACTACATTTTTTGATGCATAGCCAGGAGTTCTAGTAGGAAATCAGGTGCACTTCTCTACTAACTTCTAAACATTCAGGTCTAATCATATTGTCCATGGCACAAGCTTACATGATCCTTTTTTGTAAAACTGAGATGAAAGAGACAAAATGTATTCTTCTGATTTGTCATACCTTCCCCTAGGTTTACCCTTACAGTTCTACTTATTGTGAGATCTGTGTTTAATTAGTATGTATTAGTCAATCAAAAATACTGCAATAAATGTTATGAACAGGTTGTTTACCTCAAGCAAGCTAAACTCCCAGCTTTCTCTACTCTGACTATAGAACATGGCTCTCAGCACAGGCATTGGCACTCAGTCAACCATACCTCCTATGGTTTCACAAAAGCTTCACCCTTACTGGCTTGAAGCCCACCCTGCTACCTGCACAGACTATTGGGACATGAGTCCTGCTGTGCACTGGTTGCTACAGAGGAGTAAATGGCTGGACTACAGCTCCCCAAATACATCAGTCAGATGTGCTCATTGGTGGTTAGTGATGAAACTTTATCTTTGTTGTTTCTGCTGTGCTGCTCTGACATGGAAGATATTAGCTCTGACTGATCCCAAATATGCTTGAGTAGGGTAGTTACTAATTAGGATGTAAAAAGAAACTAGGTTCGGTCTGCGGCATAGTGGCCCATAGGAAGGCAAAACCCCATGGTAACTGCATTATGTGACATATGACATCACGTCACACAGTTAGCAACAGAGGAGGTCTGTTGGCATGCTAGGTGGGCCTCAGTGACCTGTAGGAACTTTCCCAGTGTCCTGGCGGGCCAGTCTGGTGATTTGCTAATGCAAATCATAGATTATTTAAACTGCACTGTATGAGTGGAGTTTTATTTTTAACCCTAAAGCAGCATATGAAGATAAGAGGCTTTTAAAAATCTGTGTCAGTAATTTGTGTCAGTACTAGACCAGAGGACAAGGTGTAGTTACGGATCAGTACTAGACCAGAGGACAAGGAATAGTTAAGGATCAGTACTAGACTAGAGGACAAGGAGTAGTTATGGATCAGTACTAGACTAGAGGACAAGGAGTAGTTAAGGATCAGTACTAGACCAGAGGACAAGGAGTAGTTAAGGATCAGTACTAGACCAGAGGACAAGGAGTAGTTAAGGATCAGTACTAGACCAGAGGACAAGGAGTAGTTTAGGAATTATGTATTTTCCACTTGGGAGCCTAATTTGCTTCTCCAAGCACTGCTTTATACCAGTCTTTTCAATCAATTTTCCGTAAAATTGTTGTTTTTAAAAATATGGTGAAAGTTTACTATAATAAGAATGAAATAAATTAAGTTCATTTATTTATAATACTAATTTTATGTAGCTTTTATGCCACTAGAGCCAGAGGGAGACTTAAATGTGGACCTTCCCAAAACAGTGATTAATCAGACTGATTAATCCCAGGATGCAGAGAATAAAGGACCCCCAGACTTCACCCTTAACCCCCACAAGGAGATACAGACTTTGCTGTAATAGAATCCCTAGGTTGTGCCTCCAGGATAACGCCCCCTCTGGCAGTACCTAGACTGTAAAGCAAAAGGCAAGCACAGTTGAACCGTAATACACTAGAGCACTGAAGCAAAGAATCAGCAGAATTAAAACGCATTAGCACAGGACAGCATTTACAGAGCACGGGAACACTGGAGAGTTAGAACAGCTGAACTATAAAACACAGGATCACTGGACAGCTAGAATAGCAGAACTACAGCACCAATGAACACTGGAGAGCATTGAAAGCACAACTGTATCATACAGGAACACCGGAGAGCTGGAAAAGCAGAACTGTAACACATCAGCACTGGAGAGCTGCAGCGCTCATGAACACTACAGACCATCTGAAGCAGAACTGTAACACACAGGAATGCTGAAGGGCGAGAACGGCACAACTGCAGCAGGAACTCAGTAGAGCAGTGTGCCAAGCACAAAGGGCAGTAGAATGTGGCCAGCAATGCAGAAGCTTAGCTTTAAGCATCTCTGCTGGCTGCAATTTAAATCTCCTGCCAAACCATCATGCAAGGTGATGAGAGCATACTGGGTCAATCACCCACATTGCCTAGCATTATTTATGAATGAACTGTACTCTAGCCATTCACACTTGCTTATAATTTGCATTGCCCAAAAGCCGAGCGGTTAGATTAAGGGCCTTTGCCAATTGTGAAATAAAATTCAGCAGGGTAATTGGGAAACCTGCATCTGCTTACATTTATTCTCCAAAGATGTATTATCCTAAGGTGTATTAATTTATTCTGGTTATATTTGTACTCAATGCATTTATTCGGGACAAGAGTGGACATTGACTTTTTTCTGCTGTTATATTTAGTATTCTATATAACCACTTCTAGATAAATAATACAGGGGGTAGTTCAGGAAAGTGCGAACTCACCTTGCGATGCTTCGTATCAGCTCGCTGAGACTGGTACACGCTCCCTGCTCTCCTGCACGCGGAAATCAGCAAACGCTTTAATGGTACTTCGGCGAGGAGACTCGAGTGGTTGCGAGGTGAGCCAAAGTACCTTTAAAGCGTTCGCTGATCTCCGAGTGCAGGAGACCAGGGAGTGCGTACCCGTCTCGGCGAGCTGATGCGAAGCATCGCAAGGTGAGTTCACACTTTCCTGAATTAGCCCCACAGTCAGCACTTCTATACTTAATTCAACTAATTTGTGCATATATATCATGTAAATACACACTGGGGCAAACTAACTTTCCATTTTTCAATAGACTGCTTTCAATATGAGACTCCTGACAGTGTCCTATTATTCCTTGTCATCTCATCCCAGAACTTTTACATTGTTACTATACTTCATTCCAGCATTGCCCCACAGAAAGTTGTATTAGAGGAAAATGTAAACCCAGGTGTGTGATGATTCATCCCATCAAACATTTACTGGTAATTGCTTTTTAGTCTGAGAATGATGTATGAAGGAACAGCTGCACTGTAATTGCATGTTGCATGCTTCACCTTAGGCTTCATTTACATGAAAAAAAAAAATATTTAGTAAACAATTTATTTATGAGTTTCCTCATCCTCATGCTGCGATTTCTGTGTGGATCATAGATTATTTAGTTATTTATTTTTGCTGTCTATGAAAACTTTCTATGAACGAATATGGCAACAACCATGACTAAGCTCATTGTGTTTGATTAGTATATATGTATAATATTTATGTATAACTATTATCCTGGTGGGTCCTGAGTGGCAGCACTAAAATCCCTACTTGTCCCAGCTCTGCCTCTTTCTCTTGTGAGAATGAGTGCTTCAGGAGCAGTGTAAACCCTTGTTAGTGCAGCCTGACAGTGTTAGTGCACTTTATGACTGCTGCCACCTCCAATATGGTGCCAACCATTGTCCTGGCATGTCATGTGATGTCATCACGCAGGATATCATTAAATGATCTGACGCTGCAGTCCTTTCTCTGATTGGCTTGTGGGTCACATGCTAATAAAAGGACCCGCAAACACCTATGTTATTATTTGTATGAATTATGAGCACTATTTAAATATACAGTACTGTATATATTACTTAATATTACTTGTTGTTCCAGGGGTTGTTGTGTTCCCTTTAATGTCATCTTTAGCTGACTTTAAATAAGCAAGTAATAAATCTGTTATTAAAAGATTAAATGAAGATGTGATTTAGGAGTAAACATCAGCTGAATGTCTAATCTCATATAAAATGCAGCTGCTAGCAAGTGAAACAGCACGCGTACTGTATCGAACATACACTCTAACCAAATACTATAGTACAATGAAAGCAAAGATAATGTAATGCAGTCAGATAAAAAACATAATATAATTGCCATGACATAATAACCGCTATAGACCTACACATTCATGAGGTCGCAATATGCATGGATCCTATTTATTGTAAATAAAAAAATGACATCAAAATACAATTCCATAGTAGTATTTCATGTGGTACAATATTCAGTAAATCCTGAATAATATACCGTATAATAATAATAATATACATTTGACATTGTTTGAAACATGACCACCTACTCCCCCCCCATCTAATAAATGTATTACAAATATGTTCAATTTAAAGGATCTGGTATCTCATAAATCAGTCTTATAGCTTCAAATGCAGAAACAGTGAAAGCTTTGGTATACATTTTTCTACCCAATACCTTTAAAGGCAGTGTTTCCACTGATTGTTTGCACTGGATTTTTAGAGTGGATAATAGTATATAATAAGTAGTATAAGTAATAGTTTTAATTTACTTTAGTTGTAAAAAATCTTCTTAAAAATGCAACATTATCAGGATTATTCATCAAAGTGAGAATTCGACTGCAGAACTGAATTGTCATCATTTCAAAAGAAGAGAAAGCTCACTAACAAAGTGCACACAAAGTTTATTAAGTAGAAAATATATGCAGTGAGAAAAAATCACTCAAAAACATTAAAAACAATTAAAAAACATATTAAGAACATTATAAAGGGGTGCCTCAATGTGATATAATAAACAGCCTTAAGTAGGTATTGAACATATGCAGGGTCACATATAAATACTGTTACAAAATAGAATGGAATAAAAATAGTAGGATAGTCTACCTACATCAATATGAATAAAGCTTGGTAAGAACCCTGTCACATAGTTACCATCAGTACAGTCAAGAACTGTCAGATATTCTCCTTGAAAAAAATCAGTCTAATGTAGAGAGCACAATGGCATCCACAACACTGGAGGATCAAACAGGCAAATCCCTTTCCTTAGCCCAAAAGCGTTTTGCCTAATGGAGGCTTCTTCTGGCGCAAAGAAGACTGATTTTTTTCAAGGAGGATTTCTGACTGTTCTTGACTATACTGACGGTAACTATGGGCGCTGATGTGCGCGTGTAGGAGAGAAGTCAGCGCGTAACCATTTTTGCAAGGTGAATCGAAGCATCGCAAGGTGAGTTCGCACCTTGCTGAATTACCCCCTTAGTTATTCAGATAGTAGGAGTCCTGCTACCAGCCCCCTAATTTGCCACTTTAATCCGGAAAAGTAAAACTGGCAAATGCAACAAGAACATCTTGCTGTATTCACTACTGGGACAGACTAAGAAGCTCAATGAATACGCTCATTACCCACGCATGCATATTGGTGTGAAGTACTCTGTAAGTCTGCAACTGTTGTAAGTGCCCGAATTGGTTGTGAATTCACCATACTGCAGATTTTGCTGAATATGTGACGAATGGAAAATGGTGAATGAATGTGAATTTGGACTGTTTGCACATTCAAGAATAAGCCTCTGTGATCTATTGACTTTTCAATGGATAGCAACGTAAAACCACTATCTGTTTGATATGAGAATTTACAGTAATGCTATCTGCCTTCCGTTTGTGCCTATATTTCTTTAGCAATTTGAATAAAAGCACAAGCAGTCATTTAATGCATATATAATCTATACAATGCATCTGACACATTTGCACTTTTATTAGCTCATATTTTGAATGACCTTATTGTAAAGGCTGATTTCTTAGTGTGGCCAAAATCTAGGCACTAAATAAAATTAAACCATTTTAATGAGTAATTGACAGGACCCTAATATACGGGTCTGATACCTAAAATGCAAGAAAGTTTATGATGTATTGATTTAGTATATGCAGTTGAAAAGAAGACTTCTTATTCTATTGTTTCATACTACAAATAAATAGAGGTCAAATTTCCTACTTGTAAAGGGCATTAGATATAGAGTTAGTTGAACTGCAAATAATGATCCTGTGAACGTACAGGCAGAAAAAGCATTTTATAGCTTACTGCACTTTTTCTAGAGGGGTCTTGTGAGGTTGCCCTGTAACCAGAAAGAATGATGAGACACATGTAGTATCCTTTACACACCCAATTAATGTGTTGTCTGCATTATCTGGAATAGCACATAGGGTGTCCTGCTATAAATAATACAACCTGAGAGATTTGACAAATGTGCTGTGTGATGATTATCTCAAATATCACAGGCTCTGGAGCTCCTTTAACCTAGAAGCCCCAATAAAAGAAAGCCTTTTTATAACAAATAATAGATATATGTGTGTCTTCCATTAAATGTTATGTGTATAACTTTTATAAGTTTTATATATGCACAAAAATATTTACATATCATAACCAAAGACAACAGATTCTGGGGGTTATTCTCTAAAGTTCAAATTCAACTGTCGAATTGCCATTGCAAATCCACAACTGCGACCATTCTACTATTGTAAAGTCGTGACTGCGACAATTTTAAAGTTGCTACAATATTTCTACAGTAAAGTTGTGATTGCGACAATACTTTGATGATAAAGACGTGACTGCGACAGTAACAGTCTACTGTGACTGTCCTTAGCAGGCAAATTCGCAACCTTACGCAACAATTTCAGACTTTAGAGAATAATCCCCAGTCTGTCTCCACAGAGAGTATCACCAAGATGAGGAGTATTGACTTAAGGGTTATTCATCAAAGAGTGAACTCACCACACTTGGTAAAAATTCTCTCATACTGTAGCATAGATAATTCTGCCTATTCACTGAACTGCATATTCATGTTATGATGTAGTAAAGCAGTGATTTTCAACTGGGGTTCCGTGGAACCCAAGGGTTCCGTGAGGACAACCCA
>WMED01022014.1:564-11777 GCA_019650415.1 Pipa parva | reverse complement strand
ATCGGGTTTACCATCGCGCGGTGGTAAATCGATCGGGTTTACCATCGCGCGGTGGTAAATACCGAGCGTGCGATAAATACCGCGTTTAATAAATTTCTCCCCATCTCTGCTTTTTGCACATAATCCTGCTTTTGGCAGCACTGTAAAAGATTTGAAAGTATAGGCACTAACCTGAGTTTGTAAAGGGGCTGACAACAGAACTACTGCAAGAACCAAACAGCAGCTGGCTAGTAAAGCAAAACAACCCAAGAACAATTAGTGGTACAGACTACACCATTCAATGTATATGGCTGTATGTAGAGATCAGCACTGCAGTTGGACAGCTCAAACTACTGATATATGCATAATATTATTTAGGTTTCCCTGAGCTCCTGCAATGGGTTTCTCTTATCGACTATATCTTAGTGGTTGCTCCTCTTGAATGATCAATAAATTAACCACTCTTTGACCTTGTAGCTCCTGCCAAGCACCAACATCCAAGCTTCTCTCAGGGTGTTTATAGGCGCATATGCATGATGTGATGTTAATTGTTTAATCTGGAGACCCACACCTGTGTTTCTATGTTGAAGGAACATCTGGAATACTTAATGTTAAAAATTATATAAAGTGGTGTAACTGTTTGTGCAGGCCCTTATATACTCCACAGCCGTGAGACTAATTTGTTACTTGTCTGATTTGTTCCAGGTCCATAAAGTGAGCGGAAAGTCAAAAACAAACCATTTTCTATTGTTCTTTTTCATTGCATGTCACCTAGATAATTATTTGATCCCGCTATTAACTCTTGTGCGCAGAACCTTTGGCCGGGGCACAGTTTATGAAGCGCTTCAGTTTTTTTCAGCATTGTTGCAGCAGTCACGTTGCTATGTTCATTGAATCAAGACAAAAACAGGAGGCATATATTGTCTATGTTTTACTCTTTAAGCTGCAATGAAGAATTAAAAGTAGCACAAATCTAAAATGTGTGTACTTTTTAATCATTTTTTTTACATTTTACTAATAAAATATTACCTGCAAGAAGTTTCTCCTCTTCTTTTTAGAGCATTTGTCATTTAGATTTCGCTGCCAAATGCGTTAAAGCTTTTCAGGCTTTGCCTTTATCACTGACAATTCTGTCTGATTTTTGCAAATTGGTATAATTTGCTTCCCTGCTGCTGAGCAGCTTTTCAAGCCTCTTTAGATTTCTGTTGCTTCTTTGCTGCCATTTCCATATTATGGCAGGTCTGGAATTTTTCAAAACAGAAGGTGCATTAGTGGCTTTGTAATATGCAGTGGATTAGGCAGCGTAATGTGTTTTGCTTTCTTCACATTGGCATGGCGGTTTTTAAGTCCCAGTACAAAACCACCCAAATGCTTTATTTTTCACATGTATACTAAGCCTTTTTTCTCTGGATACCTAACACTTTGCCAGCATTTCTGCTTGTCCTGTTTATCCTCATACTGCAGCTATTTCTGTGTCAGATACTGCATCCTTTGTCCAATACAGATCTGTCTTTCCCGAGACTGGGGAATGATCTGGCCAATGAAATTTGTCACAGGATGTCAATGAGTTTTAATTTGATGTCCAATGAAGCATAGGATGCCAGAGGTCCAGTACATGTAGTCGCTCAGAGAAGAATCCCAGATGGACTATACTTAGGGATAGTATTCTAAATATTGCTTAGGGAGTGTAGAAAATATACAGGACACTAGTAATCTAGGGCCAGATGGAAAGGATATAATGCATAGCCCTCCCTATACTACTTTATGAGGAACACAGAGGCAATTCTCCTGGACCACCCTGTATCCAGAGATGGTGCTTAGAGAAGAAGCCCCAGTATGTGAAAAGGCTACCCAACAGTTGAGGTTCATTGTGTTTGTAAACCGTCCATATATGCTGGTAGATGGCGTCCGCACTAGTGTCCTGGTTTAGCATTAGTAGATAGTAACCCTGTGATTCTTCTTTAACTTCTGTATACATTTGGCTACATGATTGGATGTAATTGATGGAGACTTCTAATATCCTTATAAACTGCAAAATGGATGATTGAACTTATTTATATGCGTATCTGTCTGTCTTCAAGGTTGTTAACATATGATCATTTTCTCCCAGTCTATAATCGTTATCATCAGAGAGAATTTTTTTATATCTGCAATTTACTGCACTTCCCTCTTTTAGCTTGAGAGATTGTTATGCTTGTCAAAGGTGTATGTGAGAATGTTGACCTATAATCATGCTTCTTGAGCTTGACTCGCTTCTTGCTGCTTTTGAATTAGAAGTTAAATATAGCTGTCATCTCAGATTCGTTTTAGCTTGTCTTCGTTGCTACCCTCGTCTTTCGTACAGCATCCACGATGTAAGGAAGCACATGGATTCCTTCCAGCAGTATTTATCACCAGTAATACATACAGGGGAATTAATGAACAGGGGCAATCTTTCTAGAGGTCTAGTAACCTATAGCAACCTGTTAGCTGTTTGCGTTCACTTGTGTAGGCTAACTAGCATTCTGATTGGTTGCTGTTGGTTACTAGACCTCTGTAAACAATTTCCCCTGTTGATGAATAACCCCCATAGTGTGTGAACCACAGGTGGCATGCATTTTTATGTATGTTTTAAACCTTGTTTCTTGGAAACTATGGGATTTTAAAGCTCTTCAGTGTGTTTCAGCCTACCACTAAAAGTTCTTGCATAAATTATGCTATTTTACCTAAAGCAAGTCAAAAATTCAGTTTATTTGATAAAAGTGAACATAAAAGGTGTAGATAGTTTTTTAATTGTTTGATGTGAATTACTGTCCTTTTAATCTTGTGACACTACACAAGCCAATTAATTTAAGGTGGATCCTAATATTTATTATATAGATTATACTTTGTTTACTGACAAATTATATAATGTGGTATTGCTTCTTGAGATCGTAAGATGAAAGTTGTTTGGAGAATTCGTGTGCTACAACTTTGTGAATGTATGCTCACACAGTGCAAAGAGGTCTGTAGTCCAGAGGTATGCTTCTTTCAGATGCTGTAAGATGGGCGTCAGCAACCTATGGCTCTCAAGCCAGTTGTGGCTCTTTTGATGACTGCATCTAGCTCACATACTGTAACGAGTGGTGCCTGCATGCTGAATGCTGGCAGGCGCTGTAGAGACATAGGTCTATCAGTGCTTCCGGGTTTTTAGCCTATCCGGAGTCACTGACATCACATGTGATGTTAGTAGCTAGCCAATCCAAAGCCAAATTCAAAATTGCCCAAGCTGAGCCGCACTTAGTATGGCTCTCTCAGCTAAAAAGGTTGCTGACCCCTGCTGTAAGAGGTTAAATGGGTCGAGTAAATGATTGCTCAGGCTTACCTGTATTTGTATCGCTGAATTGTACAGTGCTGCATACATTTGTGGCGCTTTATAAATAAAATTATAGATACCTACATACCTGTATCGAGTTGTAAGCTAAAGGCCACAGATTAGGAATTTAGATTCATACAATAAGCACAAGTATCTTATACAAACTGTGTTTAAAAGGATAGTTATTAGGCAATCCTAAATATCAATAAATGCAAGTGATACAGCATTTCAGGCAGGCCTTTGTCTCACTTAATCCCTACAAAGAGAATAATCAAAAGGTCATTGTAAAACATCACTGTTATTCAAAGATTTATGGATAATTGTAAACCACCAGATCTGGTAATTTGTCCACTCTGACCTCTAACAGTAGTTTGTAATAAATGTGTTTCCTAAACTGACTTTCCATTTTTTAACAGTAAATAAAGTAAATAAGTCAAAAGTTAATGTAATTTTAAATGTATATTGGAATACAAGCCTTTGTTTGTAGATAAATAATGACCGTGGCTCCAAGAGCTGGATTTATCACTATAAAATAAATAGAATAATCATGAATCTGAATATATCCTCTTGACACAATACACATTAATACTTATAAATACCACTGTAATATTGAAGTCTTCATATAATAATGTTGAAACACTGTTTCCAGATAACTGAAGGGTTTATTCATAAAAGTCCATACAATTTTGTACTGGTCCAAATTCATGTCCATTGGGTATTTCTCCATCTTCACGTATTAGGCAGGCAAACTGCAATGTGCCAAATTTCTATCCAATTCAGACGTTTACAATGGTTGCAAACGTACAGAGCGCTTCCCATTACTTTGCATGTGTGTGCATGCACAATTTGTTGAAGTAGCAAGTTTGGAAAAATGTATAGTTTTGTGTTTGTCAGGATGACTTTTCCGCAGTTTAAAGCGGGTGAAGTGCGTAAATGGCAGGAGTTCGATGTGACTGTTCATTCAAGTGACCATAAAGACTGCTACCAAGTGACAACCTGATGTACAGACAGGATGACACAGACAGGGATGTATTATTCACTTAAAAAGTTACTGGGAGATTGTGATGATGACATCAGTGATTTACACGGGTAGAATTTGCATCAGTACGCATCATTTTACACTGTTCATTGGACTGTGCCACACTACACAAGAAAGAATGTCTGATGCTGTTCTCCTCTTTGGTAACTGATTCCACTGCTTCGTGAATAAGGAGTGAATTTGCAACTAATGTAGTATAGCGACCCAAAACTACACAAATTCACCTTGACATTTGAATTTGCACTTTGGTGAATAAGCCCTTTAAACCAACACAGTTTTAAAAAGCCTACCATTCAAAGTATGGTGTTGGACTGAGTGCTAGGACCCACCAGGAAACTAGAGATTAGGGTCCCACTATGCATTTCCCTCTGATTTTACATTTTTTGTCTATAAACCATTACTTTATTTATACTACCCTCAGTAATATGCCTTGATGATGAAAGCCCATAGACGCCTGGGCCCACCAGAAATTTTCCATGTATCCCAGTGGGGTCAGTTTGACACTAATAAAAAGCATTTACTATTACACTGAAAAAAGATTGATGTTTAAAGTTGCTGATTTTAGTAAACCTTAAGCACAAGTCATTGTATTCCTGAACTATGACTATTTGCATTGATTTATGTTTTATCTCCTGCACCTGTCATCTCAAAGCTAATACTAATATAGGTTGTACTATTGAAATAAATGTTTTTTAAATATATATGTATTAATAAAATTTAGCTTTATACAGCGTTTCTCTCTGTCATCTTCCCTGTCAGCCTGACTTTTCTTTCCCTAAATGGGTGGGCGGTGCTAAATGATGAATGACATTATAGCTCCCCCAATAAGATCCCTGAAATCACAATCTAGCAGGGATCTGATTGGAGGAGCTATAATGTTAATCATCATTTAGCCCCACCCACCCGACTTGGGAAAGAAAAGTCAGGCTGACAGGGGAGATGACAGAGAGAAACACTGTATAAAGCTACATTTTTTAAAATACATATATATTTACAAAAACATTTATTTCATTAGTACAACCTAAATTAGTATTAAAGTTTTGAGGTGGTACAGTAGGTGCACTTTAAATATAAGCCTTTATCAGCAAAAAATGGAAGATTATAGGGAAAGCCACTATGTAAAATTTAAAAAATCCTGTACGGTCTGAAAGCACATTATAAATAAATGCTCCTTTTAAATCTGAGAATCTTGCTGTGGTGGATACATAGGATATACTAGATGGCTCTCAGAGGAACACTTATTTTATCAATTATTCATGCTTACTTTAAATAAATGTTTAAGTTCAGAAAGAAAATGGCGTGGGGTGGAAAAAAATCAAAGCCACCAGAGAGGTTTGATCAAGGCTAGATTTTCATTAATTCATGTTCTTCATCAGTAAATACATAGATATGCTGTTAAATTATGTAACAGAAGACTACAGACAAGGAAACTCGCATGGCTTTTTTTTTAGTGATGTCATAATGGAACCTCTTCCTTAGACATACCCAAAATAAATTGCTTCTAATGTAACAGCCAGAGAGGTGGGAACAGTCAACATCATTTTTTCCCATTTAACTTTAAAGGAAATCTGTTTCCTTAGTATAACATATTCACTTCCTTTTTTTTTCTACTATCTGATTGTATACTATAGCGTTGTAGTTACATAACATTCAGCTGCTTGGTGTTCTTAAAAGCTTAGCTAAATCTTAAAATTAATGAACGCAATGTTTTGACAGGATAAAATAGACATGCTACTGTCTGCAATACTACCGTCGTCAGCAGACTATAAATATTAGCAAGTAGATATATGTGTCTTAATTTGTTTATTACTAATTGCAGATTGGGGATTTTAGAATAGTGTTATGGATTGCTTTAATTCAGTTTCATAAAATGAGATCTGGGTTTATTTTTGTTTTATATTATTACTGAACAAGTGATAGAACTTGAATATTTGAGTCATTTTCTTTAAAGCTGCTAAAGCTTAGCTTTTAAGGCTTCACATTTAATTTATTTTTATGGATTGCGCTCCTATCTCTAACTTAGAAGAATGGAGGCAATCAATCTATGATCCCTTATAGATCAACTTCCAAAAGAACCAGTATCTGTATCTGGCACATGGTTTTTGAAAGTTGTTCCATAGATCATAGCTAAATTGTCAGGGACGGGCAAGTAAGAGTCACATTTTTGCAAAGGATTCCATTTTTAAAGAGACACTTTAACTTACTTAACAGTTGTTTCATGGCTGTGTATAAATTGACCTGCACAGCTCAAAACTGTGCTAGGTAAGCTAGCCCAGAGTGATTTCAATAGGTGTCCGGGGTCGCTGTAAATATTTACTTTGTAGCTTCTCCAGTTGGATTCATTTGAGACCGTGTTTCAGGGGATCTGATTGAAGGAGGCTACAAGACAATTCCTTATCAATTTGGAGAGCTCCACAATAGCAGGGATAGTCAAAAAATTGAGGGCAGAGCACCAGAAAATTTGTACTTTTGAATTGATCACTCAGACATGGACAAAAACAAATGGGAGTGGACTAAGAAGTATCAGGTCCTGGGTCAGAGAGAATTTAGTATTCCAAGGGCTACTACTTTCTGGAACTTGAGTTGGGGTTGTAGTTAAACCCCTTCCACTGCTATCTGCTTTTACTATTCAGAAGGATGGTTATTTGTATCTGAATTCTAGTAAATTGTCAACCTAGGTGTAAGAAAACTTCAAATAAAAATTTGTTATGGCAGATAGACACTATTTGACTGTTTTTTGAGCTCCGATGCAGAAAAGCCACCCTACAACTTTTGTTTTTCCATTTTGTCTGTAGATGCAAAGTAAAGGGCGGCAGGGTGGACATTAAGGAGATTATTCACTAAAGTCCAAATCGTTTTATATAAGTGTGAATTCGCCAGCTAAAGGCAGTCGCAATAAACTGCTACTGTCGTATTGGCGTCTTTATAATGAGAATATTGTCGCAGTCGCAACTTTAAAATTTGTCGTGAATTTACATTGAGGCAGTTGTCCTGGTCGCGGATTTGCTATGGGAATCCGCTGTTTGAAAATTCAACAGTTGAATTCGCACCTTAGTGAATAACCCCCTTATAAATCTCTGTTGGTTTTGAGCTGACAGTAGTCCTCTGGTCTCAGAGAGAATGAGCAGAAATTAATCAGAGATGGTAAGAAGCTCTATAAGGTTGATTTAAAGTGCACCTGTCACCTCAAAACTCTAATAATAATTTAGGCTCTACTAATGAAATAACTGTTTTGTAAATATATGTACGTAGTTAAAAAAAAATGTAGCTTTATACAGCGTTTCTCTCTGTCATCCTCCCTGTCATGGAATGACTGACATTATAGCTCCTCCAATCAGATCCCTGCTAGATTGTAATTTAAGGGATCTGATTGGAGGAGCTATAATGTCAATCATCATTTAGCCCCACCCACCTGACTCTGGGAAGAAAAGGCGGGCTGACTGGGAAGATTATATAATAATATATCGAGGAAAAATGACCTATATGCATTTAATTTGTCTAGTATTTTTTTCTCTCTCTTCATTAAGCTTCTCCAGTTAGCTAATTTACTTTATTATCATCCCTTTTAATGTAATTCAGGAACAAACCGTTTGCTTAATTTCGGTGCTTTCTCTGTAGCCTTATAAATTTAATTGAAAAGTTTCACCTATAGCTGTAAAGGCTCACAGCATTCATTGTCAACACTTTGAACTAATTACGCAGAGGTTTAGAAACTAAAGATCAGCTCTAGCAACACACACAAGCTGGGGCAGATTGTTTTTCCTTCATATTTAAGGAAAAGTGCCAAAATCACGCAGAGGACCCGTTAGCCCTTTTGAACAGTGTTATTTGACGTTGAAATCTACAGGATGCTAAATAGTATAACGGAACATAAACTTCCTTAGCTCAAAAATAGGTTAGAAATTGCTCTTACATTTTGGCGCTAACACACGCTTGTCTATAATTGCCCGCTTATGTGTGCGTCAGCTGATCTTTTCCCCAGAAATGAAATAGTCCAGAGCTTTGCACATCTGAGACAAAGTTTTATTCAAGAGGAATGCTTTGGGCTTTTATATGTATTCCTTTTAAAAATGTTGCCATTGCGCTAAATGAGGATTAATGTAATTTGTCACTGTTGCCGCATGGCATTAATTTGTTCTTGTTCTTCTTGGCCAATGGAGAAAAAAAAAAAAAAAAGACAGCAAAAAAGGATTCTTTGGGTTGTTGGGTTTATTCATCATTGCGTTTCACAGTTCCCAGGATTTGCAGAGGGGTGACTGTTGAATGAGAAGGGTTATTATTTCTGCCTATTCACAGCATGCTTTCTGCTGCTAATGCATTTTGTATTTTGTCATTATAAAAGCATTTCCATGCTTGCGGTTGCTTTTCAGCACAGCTATCCTCTATCACATTTGAATACATCCTTCTGGCATGTATTTTGACATTTTTTAGATTGTATTTGTTTAGGCATTTTTTTTTTTAATGTTTACTCTTACGTTTAGAATCTAATTACAGGCACATACAGTATATATAACAGAATGAAATGAATAAAGAATTAATTGTTGTGGTAAATGAACTTAAAGTCTAGAATGTTACAAATCTATAGTTAGTGAAGATAGGATATTCAAGCAGCAAAATGGTTTCCTAATCTGTTCTATGCTCACTGTCGTTGGGTGAGCCCCAACTATCACCGCCCTGGTGGATGGTATCATGCTGCAGGAGGCAGCATCACCAGGCACTCATGCTTGCTTACTTATATCACTGTCTGCTTCTTTAAACATAGTTCTGTTTTAGGTTATCCTAATATATACTGTATATATATATATATTTACTTTTTTTTTTTTAATGAGTATTGCAACTATCAACATGACCACTCTATCCTACTATATATATATATATATATATATATATATATATATATATATATATATATAGTGGTTTTAATGACCAAAGGGTATGGTTTTAAATTGGTGAAAAGAGGACATGAAACTGCTATGAGAAACACCATGACAACACTGACTAAAATAAAATACAAAATATGCAAAATACACTGTAGCCTTTCACTTACCATTTTTGGTAAAAATTACTATATAATCCCTGTTTACTGCATAACAGGACTATGCCTTTAAAATGTATTACATTAATATGAGAAAGACCACTTGCTTATTTTAGAAGGCAGTTACTACACGTGCCAACTCGCTGTCTTATAGTTCCTACTCTGCCACCCACTGATGCAAGTTTCAATTCACCCTCTGATGAAGTGTGACTGGTTTGATAACTTATTTTTTTATTAAGGAAGCCTCTAGCCTTTGATGCTGGTGTTTAAAGGTAATGATTCATTATTTCAGTAACTTGTGGGCTGCAGTGGAAACACATAAAAGTGTTTTAAACCCTTGCATCTACTGGAACTTACATGATTAATAGCAAAATAACTGGAACGTGTGTGTGTGTGTGTGTGAGTAAATCCAATGGCGAATGTTCAAAGTATCGTCTTATTGCCAAGTTTGCCATTGGATTTCCTAGTTTATAACGTAAAATTGGACAGATTTACATAACATCTAGACCTTGAAAGCCACAGATAAATGTTTTTGGGCTATACTAATGCTGCATTATGGGAAAGAGCAAGCACTCATACTTGGTCATTAAGTCTAGCTAGCCAAACATTGCTACATTTCAGCCAGAGATCTTAGACAAAACTGGTTTCTACTGGAAATCTGTGGATTGTGCTGTTGGACTTATTTACTGGAACATTTATCTGACAAGTATGAGGATGCTGCTTTTATAGGATCATATCCAGTCTAGTTATTCCCATGCAGAGGTGACTGTAACCTGCAGATTTGTTATAATAAGGGTTGAGAGGTGGGCAGCACTCTCTGGCTGTAGTAAAATATCATATTAATTTGCTGGTTTAATATCAGAAAGAGATACGCTATTATTTTAACGGGCATGGCAGGTTGTAGAATACTGCTTGATGTTTCATTTAAGGCAGGGGTCAGCAACCCGTGGCTCTCGAGCCAGATGTGGCTTTATTGACAGCTACATCTGGCTCTTTGACTAACTGCCGGCAAGCACTGTAGAGACAAAACTCTTTCAGTGCTTCTGGGTTGCTAGCCAATCTGGAGCCGCTGACGTCACCTATGTCACATCATATATGACGTTAGCGGCTCCAGATTCAAAAGGGCTGAGCCACATATATGGCTCTCTCAGCCAAAAAGGTTGCCGACCCCTGATTTAAGGTATATTTCTGATTTCTATTGTTTTTTTTATGAGTGGCCTCTGAAGCCGCTAGAAAGTAAATGGTTTCAAAAGAAAATTCCCATCCTTTTTACAACCTGTTAGATTCTTCTGAGGATCAGATGGAGTCAGGGTGTATTTATCAATGTGAAAAATAGACAAAAATGCTGCATTTGTCTTTGTCAAAATGTCAGAAATGCTAATTATAGCCATCTTCTCCTTCTCACATTGTTACAGTCAAACGATCAGTGATAATTAAATTTCCATCAGCACTTTGGTTTTCACTGGCAGCCTGTTTAATTAAAGCACTCACTGACAGAGAAGGTAATGAAAATGGAAGTAGCAGTGTTTATTGTCAGTGCAACAATCCACCCATATTCATACAACTTCTCAACCAAATCGTTTTGGCTATTTAAATAACAACCAGGTCCCTAGAGAGAGTAAATGACTTAAATTCTGTGTGTAACATATAGTACATGGGCTGTGTGTGTGTGTGTGTGTGTGTGTGTAATAAAAAGTATAAGGGGTGTGTGTGTGTGGGGGGAAGAGATATAAATAGGTTGGACACCATACACTGCAAACTACATGCTAACCTCACTGTTACTGTAAACTGCCCCATGCACCCTAACCTCACTGTTACTGTAAACT
>WMED01022013.1:0-11778 GCA_019650415.1 Pipa parva | reverse complement strand
GGGCGCCTAGGGCGCCAGTAGGGCCAGAGCCGGTTCTGCCCCTAGTGAAGTCGCGACCATGTCAACAGCCATCTATTGTGTAGTGTGTGACCATCATTAGCTGAGTTTACTGAATACCCGAATATGGGGAAGTGGGGAATTCACACCTTTTTTTATGAAAATTTTATAAATAACCCCCTGAGAGAGAAACACAAGAGCACACAGATAGGCACAAAATTTGAATGTGGTCAATGGAAATATGCAATTATATATTTTTTTATACTTATCAACATTCCCATTTAAAAAGGGACACCTATGGAAAATGTTACGCAGCGCTGTACAGTTCAACAATACAATTATAAAACAGGTGTGAGAAAAGAGCTCATTATAAGGCAGGTGAAGTAAATTACAAGAATAGATTTAGGAAGATACATCACTCTAATGGTTGAAACAAGAATGTGAAGGCCCCTGCCCCATACAGTTTACATTCTAAATATACACTTATATTTACACTATACCAGGGGTGGTATAGTGCCAAAAAGGTGACCACTCACCAGCACATCCTCCGAAGTGCCGGCGCTGGTGAATGACATCATCATGCCTGCATCAGGGGGAGGAGCATGCACGCGTTGGGGGAGGAGAGCTCCCCTGAGAGCGAGCGCTCCTTCAGTGCAGGCCACGGATGCGGCCTGAAAACTGTCTGATCAGATCCACGGCCTGTACTGAAGGCAGGTTTGGGGATGGCTCATGTGCCAATAGAGAGGCTATGCATGCCCTCTTTGGCACATGTTCCACAGGTTCGTCATCCCTGCACTATGCAGTCATTGGCACATGCTTGCTGAAACACACAAAACCATAGCAAATTAGCAACCAGACACACACTCATACAATATAATGAAACAGACACCCACTCTCACACACAGATGCACACTCAGTGCCATATGCCTTTGACTTAACCAGTATTACAGTTAGTGACTGTGAGTGTCTTTGAGCTTAAAGGAGAACTATTGTTTAAAGCAATACAGTCACGCAGCCCAGGATTGTGAGTTGAAAACTGCTGGCTGCAGCTCTCTTCCATCCCCGTAACATCACAAATTACCAACCCCTCTGGCTAAGTTCACCAAACTGGCCATAAAGCGAATGCGCAGTACATTAGATTTGGTGAAATTCGGGAGAGGGCAAATACTGCGTGACAATCGACATCACACACATAGGCAGGAAGTATCATGCTGTGGGAAGGTAAGAAAGCTGATCGAGCAACAGTACACTAAGGGTACTGCTGCTAAACTGACCAAGTAAGTTTTGTTTATAACAATAGTTCTCCTTAAAGACTTCAAACACAGTATTTGTCTTCTTTAATGTCCATACATTAACACCCTAGGCTTGCTGTGACATTGCCAAATAGGACTTGGAAATCAAAAGTGGTGTAGTGAGTCAGATAAACTGGAAAAGGCAATAGGAATCAGGCAGCACAGGATCTTAAATGGTGGGCCGTACACTGTCAAGTTAAGTCAGAGGGTCTGTAGAAACTATAGAGGTTAGGCTTCAGGAACAAAACCAAGGATTGTCCACTGGAGTTCAGATGGAAGAGGGATTTGTGAAGGAACCCATATGAAATAAAAACCAGCTTGGACAATAAACACTGCTGGAAGCCCTTAAATAGCTTGTCAGGGTACAGACTGGCAGTCCCAAATCAGAAATAATTCACAAAACAGCAGTATGTTTTGAGCTTAGACTGACTGAGATTCCCAGTTTAGACATGTAAACCACTGAGAACCATAAACTGTAAGAATTTCTGAATACCCTCATTCAGCAGAAACCTAAAACTCGGATATCTGCATTTACCTGACAGTAACAGAACATGCAAATGCAAGCAATCACTAACAAACGCAGAGACAAATACAGACAAACACAGTAACTATTCATTTAAAGATGGTCTTTCATAGATGATTTAGCACCAGGTATATACCGATGTAGGTGTAGCTGGGCTGGATTTGTCATTTAGCATTTGTGATAGGATTTCAATACAAGTCAAGATAACTCACGAAAACAGAATCAGTTTACATCCTACAAAGAAACTATTTGTTTTGATTGTGCTTTTTCTTATTAGGTACACTGTGCAGTTTTTTTTATGGAAACCAGTTAGTAGTTGTTCCAAACATCTTGAAAATCTTGTCTTAGTCCTTCGGTAGACTTTGGCTGTCTCTCTTGCTTATGTCTTTGCAAATAAAGCCTCTTTGATGTTGCGATCAGGTCTCTATGGAGGCCAAAATCACCTGTTTCAAATCTCTTTGATTTTTATTTTAAGTTAAGATATTTCCTAATGAACTTGACTGTGTGTTTGAGTTTGTTGTTCAGTCTTAGAATTAAATTAACCACACAGACTTCTCCCTGTTGGTACTGTAGAACAGATAAGAATCTGCTTGTAATTTGCAAAACTGATTCCGTTCATTCTGACCAAATCACTAGCTCTGTTTGGAGAACTGAAAAATTATAGTTTTAATTTATTCTAAAGTGTTAAATTAACATTGTTTGGTTCCTCTACTATTGAACTAATATGATCACAAACACTGTGCTAATTAATCTGGTAAAGGTTCCATTGGCTGCAGTGATTTAAAAAATGGTTTTGTATAAGGGCTTTATGACCCACAGATGCAGCAGGGTTGATTTTATCAAATATTTTAAAGCTTATTTTGTAATTTAAATACAGTACAGTATTTATAAGGTATGCAGAGGGAAAATGCACAACACAACAGCTCACTGACTGCACAAGGCTCTCTATAACCATGGTCACAAGAAATACCAAAATAACATAATTGTTACAGATCCAGGGAACACACAAGGGGTTACCACAGGAATTGGGTCCCAGTAGAGGCACTATAGTGTACCCAGAGTCTGTTCCACCAATAAAAGAACTTAGGCCTACTTAATGTAGAAAAAACTGGTGCAAGGAGGTACACCTCTAAAGGCACTAATGTGTACTGTGGCAAAGTGCAGGTAAACACACAGGAACATGGCGGTACACCTCTGGAGGAGCTAAGGCATATAGAAGTGCACGAAACAGATATAAAGGAAAAGTGAATCCTCTATACCACAGTGAGAGTTGGCGCTGATTAACACTGAGGTGTGGAGTCTAAGAAGGCCCTGGTCTTCACCCTGAAACCCCCTCAATGGGGTATGGCCTTTGCAGCAGGGGACTTCTCAGGCTAAGACGCTCAAAGGCCATACCCTCTTGCGGAGGTTTCAGGGTGAAGGCCAGGGACTCCTTAGACTCCTCAGTATTAACCAGTACCAACTACTACTGGCAGTGCTGGCTATTTGAATTTGGCACAAGCCAATTGGCTGGCTGAACCCAGAAGAACTGGGCTATACTCATCCTAACCATTTATTGCCAATCAGACACCACCAGACACGAGCGGCACTGGCAACCCTAGCAGGCAACATTAGAGTGATAGCACTCTGCTTATTTTCTTTGTACAATGTTTCAGGACTTCCAAACCAGCTCTCAGACCTAAGGCCTCCTTCACATCAGCCACCTAATTAGATCTACTCTGGTCAATCAACTCCTGTGAAAAAGCATTCCACTGATTTTTATGGCATTTGAATTCACTCATTCTATGCAGTCTATTTTCATAAATGTGAGTGCTATCTAGAAAACGGTTTGCTTTTCCATGTGAGCAGTTCAGCCTTCTGAGTAGATCTAATTGACTTGCATATGTAAAAGAGACCTAAGTTTACTGCTTCTAAACCATATCCCTTTCCTACTGAAATTCTGAATGGTAGGAGGGATCTTCACTTCAAATACATGTTGGCAAAGAGGAAAAATTAAAGCTACATAACAATAGAGATAGAAACTGGAAATAGGACTAGGTGACAATACTCTATCTCTACAGGCATCATTTTGTTTAAATAAATGAAACACAATATTAGGACAATGGGAAATTAAAGGGCTAGAAAACTTATAATGTAAATTTAGATCTATTCGTAACATTTACAAACTATATCTAAATGTAATGTAAAATGCTTCAGGAGTTTAACAGAACTGAATATGTTTGGGATGCCCTGAACCCTTTGGGAAATAATTGTCTACACAACCAGCAAGCTTCATGCACTGCATCCAGACTCTATAGCATTCTTTAGCCAATAATGACCGGTAGCAGAAAACAGATATTTAAGCACGTATATCAAATTCTAGAAACATATAGGAATTTTTATATACATGCCTGTTTATAGTAGCCCTTTTATAAAAGTTTGAAGAAGTCTGTGAAAAGGTCATTTCTACATTATTCTGAGTAACCATAACACAGAAAACTAGCAAGCATTTCCACATATTCTGTGCAGCACTTTCTGTTTGTGAAAAGTGTCCTCTTTCCTTCTACAATGTATAACCTACACACAAAAAAATGAGGGTAAACTGTTTCTAAAATTAAAATTCTCATAGTCTGGAGAAACCTTAAATGATTTATCAACAACCGGTCCTGTCACCTGCATATCACGTTTTATATCTAATAAAAAGACGAAATGGTAGATTTTACCTTTGTTCGAACGACAAGAGGCAGCGGCAGCAGGATCAAGGGTGTAAGGAATAATATCAAGAATCTCTTGCAGTTGGAAAAACATTTCACACATGGTTCCATCTTCCACAGGTGAAAAGGCAATTCACAGACTGGCAAAACAAAAAAATAAAATATCCAAGTGAATCCTAGGCTGGATGTGTGAAACTCTGACCTAGTACTGACCCTCTCCAGGACATTAGCACCTCTGTCCTTTCTTTAGGGACAGTGGCATTGATATAGTACAGAGGTAGATAGTGGGAGGTAATAGAGGTGTGTTTTGAAATACCAGAGTTGCATTTCTTCACAGTCCAAGATGACTGGGTAAATGAATGGGAGGAGGTACATTCAGTGCTGTGTTTTTGTAGTTTTGGCAAGCAGATGAGGCAGTCCGTATTCCATCTTATATAAATAAAAAGATCGTTGACTGAAATTTATCTTAAAGGACAACTAACACCTAAAACATTTCCAAATACATTTTTCCATCATGTTCATTTGTCTGGTTTATTTTTTTTAATCTTGTTCTTTTTCTATAGATAACAATTTTTTTTTTTGTTTAAAATTTTTAAGACTCTTTTCATTCCTAAATACAGTGGACCAGACTTACAGAGATGAGACTGTACTGCCCAGGGGGTTAGCAATTAAGGGGGGAATTCAGGATAGCGCGAAGTGAGGTGCGGAGTGTTCACCTCACTTCGGACTATCCTGAATTCCCCCCAAATCTTGTACATTTTAGCGAAACTACAAATGGGCTTTTTTGCTTGACCCTCAGGACAAATAATCAGGTCTGTCAGGATGCCTGATAAGGAGAAGTGGGTAAAAACAGGTCAGTTGATTGATCCTATTCATTAGACTGGGATCACACCAGCTGAGTTTTTTTAATTAGGCTCATTATTGTCTATGGTACAAAACACAATAGGCTGAGTGAATTATCCCACAGGAAACAATGGATAAAGTTATCCAAATCACCTGAAAATTAGCTCCTGTGAGCCCAGCCTTAATGTACATGTATTTATCCTTTATCTATAATTGTATTTATTTAACTCTGCTATGTTACATACTGTAGCTCTGAGCATATAGAATGGTAGTAAGTGCCATAATTGTACAAGTGAAGTAAGTAACTAGTTACTTTAAATTATAATATTAAGCTAAGGAGACAATTTAAACAATTAAACAATTGGGTGTTATGGCATGCTTCCTAGAAAACAATAGGTCTGGGTGAGTTCTGTTTAACAACATGGATGCAATCAGTAAAGATAAGAACAGGCAGAAAGTGATAAAATTCATGAATTTAACTTCAAAGATAACATTTTTGCAAGTGCTGTATTTCAATAACTGTCATGCCAAGCTAAAAGGGGATTTTTATGTTTTTTGTGTTACTGGTCCTTTAACATGCCTTACAAGTGTCCACAGGACAGTCACATTTTTTTGGGTACTGAGCCCTCTGCTTCAGGTTTCTTTCCTCAGTTTAAGTACCCTATTCCTCCACCCCACCTGGCACCTGATAGCTGACTTTGTCACCAGTGCCCAGTCAGTCAGAAAGTATGCAAGTGATTTTTACTAATGATGACACTGGCTCCCAGCCAATTAAAAAACAGTAGGTGGGGAGCTGGGAACATCACTCTTGGGGAGCATATGGAGCCGTCCTGCATTCCTCACTGAAAGGATGGGGAGTACATATTTAATAAAATAATTTTATAAAACTTGCATATCTTCAATCCCAAAAACAGTTTAGCGCCACTTAAGGATGTGTATTTGAATATATAAGATTTTGGGGTTGAAAATAATATTATTTTAAGGAGTAGAAACAACTCTTTTTGGATGGGTATGGAGGATTCTTCTACATAGATCTTTTAATAATGTTACGTTTAAACCTGAATTCCTGACTTGTATTACTTTGGGTTGTTTTCGTTTGGCTGATTGCAGTCATCTTTTATCCATTGAATTAATAGACCCCCCTTCCTATGTTGCTAATGGTGAAAGAGGTAGAATTTTAGTTTTTGGTAGAGGTAGAGAGATAAAATTCCAAAGAGAAGTGTGAGGTTTCTGCTAAAAGAAGGGAAGGTGGGTGGTTTGGTCAAGTGGAAATCTGACAGCTCTGTAATGAATTGATTAGACCGGCGGTGGCGAATCTATGGCAGAGTCCTCTCTGTGGGCACATGCAGCATCACTACTGCTGCTATCCTTGATCCCCTCAGTGAGCAAGCGCTCCTTCAGTACAGGCTGCATACCCAGCCTGGCAGTTTTCAGATCGGATCCGCAGCCTACACTGAAAGAGCACTCGTTCGCTGATAATATAGCTGTGGCAGATCTCTTCTCCAATGCTTGCGTAATTAGTTTTGTTCCTTTTACTGTGCTGGGCATTATCTAGCCCCTATTATATTGGGTATGTTGACTGGTCACTGTTGCACTGTATTGGACATTAACTATTCCACCTCTACACTATTCTGGCTGTTTTTAGGGGCACCATTTCTCTGCATTGGCATTTATCTGGGGCACTTCTGCCTGCACTGTATTGGGTATGTCATCTGGTGCACTGCAGTGTGGGTATGCCTTAAATTACTGAAGTATGTCCCTCCAGACTAATTAAAAGAGACAGGGTGCTGAAGGATAAAGGTGCACCCCACAGAAAGAAAAAGAACGCTAAGACCTTCTTAATAACATTCATGTATGAAAGCAAATATAGATGCAAACATAATAACATAACAACCCAATTTATTAAAAACCCTGGGTATATTGGTCCTTTAATAGAATCTGAATTCTGGAAAGCAGACACTACAATGGCATACACTGAGTCACAAAAAGTATTGCAGTAATGTGATGGATGTTAGAAATAAAATAGGATTATTACAAATTGAAGAGTGTAGGATGATCATTTTTCAATTCTAAATTGTGTAAGTGTGTGAAAATCAAATCTCACATGAGAAAGAAAATAACACAGAACTATTTCAGCTTGTGAAAGAAAAGAAAAAGGAATGACAGGAAATGTATAGATATGTCAGTGAACTTTTAAATAGATAAAAAAATACTCATACAGAGAGAATGTTATAGTATGGTTAGTGATGGAAATGTGCCATTTTAAATGAACTGTAATTTATTTTGATTGATGCTGCAGGCAATAATTATAATCATCGTTTCTCTTTCATTGTCCTTGATCTCGCTCATTAGTGGTTAACTGTTGGCTTCATCAAACCATAGGATTTTATTTCCCCTGCTTTGTTTTTGTAGATATGGGAACCCTTTAAGTCCTGGGTCTCAGTAGTCACAGCCTTAGCACTCCCAAAGCTATGCACTTTCTCATCTGTACCCTTTCTTAATATCATACAAAGCAGGAATTTGTAAAAAAAAATTAAAAATCTTTTGTTTTCCCTTTTTGATTTGTTTTTGACCCAATATTTGAAATCTTAAAAACTGCCAAATCATAAATTTGCAGCGAAATGAATGTAGTCAAAACTGATGCAGTAAGGGAAAATGGTCAGGAAGTGAGTGGTGTAGCAGCGGTAAGTATAGAAATACATTCGCTCTGATGTGCTGGAAAGGACAAACTGAGGTTCAGCAAGTACAGAATGGGGACAGGCCTGAGAATTGACTCCCATTATCTGAAGGACTGCCAGAATTACCCAGAAACCTGTTTGTTTTTTTTTACAAATTCAGTCATTCAATGTGATAATGTATCATACGAAAACTGGCAATAGTGGTGTGTTATTAACATCTGGTAAATATTCCCATGTATGTGACTTCATGTGATGTTGTACATAGAAATGCTGGCAACTGGAGGAGGTTGCTAATGAATTTATAAACTTTGTAGTACATTTCTGCTTATTTCCCCACCGAACATTATACCCCAGAGGATTTAGCTCTCATCACCCTCTCATCACCATATTCTGTTTTTTTAACATTATTGCAATTTTTGTAGGTGTAAATTCTGGCAAAAATGATGATTTTTTTAATAGCTTCACCCAACTTCAGTTAATTAATATCCACCTTAAAGTGACTGATCACATTGCAAACTTCACTGCAGTTCCTGACGCTTGTAATGTGAACGTAATACAAACAGAACACTATTACATCTAGTAACTACTGATCACAGTGACATCCTTTACATGATAGGTTGACCAAAAACACTATTGAGGCCATAAGAAGAGAGAGACATTCTAATCAACAGATGAACTGTACATTATTTGAGTAGGAAATGTGTTTAGGTAGCTTTGATTCATTTAACAATTTAAAACACTGATCAGGGAGAATATTCTTGCTCCATCTTGTGGACACATAAATTGCCTGTAGGCAAAATTCTGAAAGGTTTTATATTGTGAATGAACTTTTATTCATTCTGGAAACAGGTATACTACATGCCAACATTAGAGTTGAGGGAAAACTAAGAGCATAGTAGAACTGTAGCAGCCAAACTTGAATTTTGAAACTTTAACAATACAGTGATAACAGGCATCATGAATTATCAAGAAATGGGTTGGGTCCATCCATGATGTCCCCCTGAGCCCTTTTCTTGCTAATATGAATTACCAGCAATTTACTGTTGGTTTTAGGAAGAATGAGAGATCTACTGGTAAGTTCTGTTGAGCTATAAGTGTGCATTAGTGGCCCACTATTTAGGACTGGCTTGGAGCCTTTCAAAATGACAGTAACTGTAATTTGGTTCAAGAAGAGACAATTAATTAAGGCAAAAGCGGCATGCATTAACTATCACAATAGCAATTAGAACACAATTCTACAGATCATTATTAAAAAAAAAAGTTTATTTAACATCTTTTACATATAGTCCAAGTTTGTATTGGAGGAATTCATCAAACAATTGTCCCATAAAATGCATAAATTCACCATGATAGGCATTTCGCCAACTCTGCTGTTCAGCAAGGATCATTATTTTCTATGATTTGGTAAATTCTCTCGCATTTTGCAAAATTACACCAGCTACATAGTATTGAAATTTATTAAACATGAAAATTCCAGTTTCAGCCTTTTTGAGTTAATCCCGAGTAGATCTCGGCTGTTTGATCGGTAAAAATCAATCGATATTTTTCAATCGATTTTTACCGACAAACTTTTCGATCGAGTTTTTCAATCGGATTTTTCCCAGATTGGCCTTTTCCAGTTTAATAAATTTCGCCATTTAAAGTGTCCAATTCCACAAATTCATGACCAGTTTGGGTATTCACACGTTGAAGTGATAGTTCTGTACCAGTGTGAATATGAAGATTTGAGTTTGCAACCATAAGATGCCAAATGGGTAGGTATAAAGCAGACTTCTTGGAGTTGCGTGACTAATTCTAAGGGGAACATTTATAGAGGGAATTTAGATTACTGTAATTCAGTTCTTTATGCCACTGTTTGAAAATTTTCACCAATATTGTTTTCATTTGCTGAAATCTCTATTCTGTTTTATATTGTTACTGGTAAATCACTAGGTCATCTGATGTCATCTGAATTTACCATTGACTAGAAAACATTAAAGTTGGGGTATTTACTAAAAGGGAATATATTTTCCCTGTTTGAACAGTATCACCGATATTGAAATTTACTATGCCCTTTTTTTTTCTTACTATTTTTAACTTAAATAAGTATTCACCTGGTTGAGGGTGGTGAAAACCCCTTATTCCCTATGGAGATGGAGCGTTAAAATCTTCCTAGTCCCTGCAGAAAAATCGGTGATATCGATATTGATCGAAAAGAGCTCCATTGACATTAATACAAATTGTAGCAGTACTAATGCATCAGAATTTATTGATATTGATTTTAATCAATATTGATACATTTTATTCAGTTTTTACATAAAACAGGGAAAAATGACAATTCGGTGGGAAAAAAAAAACGGTGTTATGGATCGAATTACTTTAGTAAATATCCCCCGAAGATAGCAATACTATAAATAAAAAAAGAAATCTATTTAAGTACCGTAGTAAATTTTCTCATCAGAAAATGATACAAGGAAAGGATGATAAATTCCATATTATTCTGTGGAAAATAATGGAGATTATTTTGAATTTGTTTAACTTGGAAAAACTTTATTGAGATTAGTCTATCAAGAGGCTCTGTCTTACAATATGTCTGCTACCACAGAAATAGTTCTGGAGCATGTTTTTTTTTTGTTTTTGTTTTACAGATTCTATAGAAGATTCAAGATTTTAACAGTTATTCACCACCTGCTTTGCCCAGCAGGCTTGAAAACTCAGAAAGGCCACATAGTCAGCAGCTTTGCAAGATTTCTTATATAAAAGATCCTGATTGGTTATGTAGCGGCTTTGTGAGATGTATATGCAAGATTCTAATTGGTTTTTCTGAATTCCCATGCTTTTCAGTGAAATCCCTGGCATAGGATCCGAGACTGAATTTCTGAGGAGGAAATAGGCAAGGTAGAAGGAGCTTTAGTAAGAAGCTAGCTGTAAATATAAAGGGATGGAAAACAGTAAATAATATAAACTATAAAAATATTTATTTAACAGTGACAAAGAGACAGGCAAAAAACGTTTGATGACTATACTAACTTAGTAAGGGCATATGGGTGTTTTTTCTACATGTGCTGAATTCTTAAAATGAACACATGGAAGTACAGGAAGATGTTGTTCATCAAAATAGCAACAACTGAAAAAAGCACTGTGCAAATACTGTATATTTTAATAATGTGGTTATTGCGCTGAGACACTTTATTTTTGCCACCTCATCACTGAGCACTTTTACATAAGAGCACTGCGGTGCTTCATATCTGGGGTAACACTATGTTTGCCTAGGGTCAGTGAATTATGGAGACACAGTACCCCTCATATGGAAGTATCTAGCATATGTGATTTGTTTTCATTAGTATGAAGCACGGTGGCACTTTATGGTTTACCAATTATAGTCCAGCACTTTTTACAACTAGTTGAAGCACAGTGGCACTTTATTAATTGGTCTCATGCTATTTGGTGCACCTCTCACAATGTGTTCATATCAGAGGCAGTTGCTCTAAGACTGCAAGAGAAGCTCAGCTTCCCCTAAAAGACAAAAGAAATAAGTGATCAAATATACAGTATGCAACAGTACAGTATATACATGTCATTTCCTCTCACCCATTCCTGCAGCTTCACAGTGCTTTAAATAGTGTGGACGCTGAGCTTCCACAGAATTCAATAGCAAAGCAAAAGTGCAGTGAAAAAAGACGAGTCATTGGATAAATGCTGGGCTTTGTCCGTCCCATCGGACTCTCAGCTTCTCTGGGAGTCTATGGGGCAGTGGGCTGGCCTGGAAGCTC
>WMED01022012.1:1718-11778 GCA_019650415.1 Pipa parva | reverse complement strand
TGAGGCTGGGTTCACAAGAGTGTATGATGCGCAGCACAGCACAAGCTCATGTGAAGAAGAAAAAAAATTACGCCGAGCATATTTTTCTATTGCACTTACCAGAGACAATGTGAACGCTCCCTATATACGCCAGCCAAAATGCGACACACAGCGTTCTTAACCCGGCATATGCGCATCATACGCTAGTGTGTCCGGAACTAGGTAAGTATCATCGGCTTCCATTAAGCCGTATTTTTATTCGCATCATATGCTGCGCATCATATGCTCATGTGAACCCAACCTTAGTGTGTTATTATGTTACTGTGTTACTATGATACTATGTGATCATAGAAACTGGGACTGGGTGAGGTCTGTTTAACAACATGACTGAAATCAGTAAAGATAAAAACAAACAGAAATCAATAAAAAAAAAAAAGAATTTAACATCAATGATATCAAACACCGTATTAGAAAAACTGCCATGTCCACAATTATTAATTTCTCGGGTGGATCCTTTACAGACGGATTGGGCGCATTCCTTTAGGGCAGTCTAGTGCTCTTTTACCGTGGGTGATGTTGTTACTTGCGTCCGCTACAAAAGAATATATTTGTTTGTTTTTTTTAATGTGCAGAAAGTTGCTTTGAAAACACAATATTGTCGTCATTTGTATCCCTGTTTGATATGACATTTATTTCATCACTCAGCCTCTGCCCCGTCAGCGCACCTGAAACCACTGGTATCATTTCCATTTCTTCTACTTGTCACTGCATTTCATACATTTAAATCATTTTCGCTTTCTCATAATCATAGAAAATGCGCAACCCCCACTCCCCCCGGGGGGCGAGAGTTTAGTAAAGAGTTTGTTGTAAAAAGACAAGGAACGCTTGCGGAGCTAATCAGTCTATCTGTCCTTTGCGCTGCCCATGGATCTATTAACTAATACCGCCATGTTACCTTTGTCTGACGAATACGCAAGACATCCAAAATACCCCAACTGTCAAAACTTGTCATCCTCATTACCCCCGGGCAGGCTCCATCTCAGTTATTCTCATTTCATAGATTTCACGAATTTACAGCCGCTGGAAATTGAGTACAAAATCCATTATCATTTGTATATTTTAATTATGCAAATGAGTCAGCTCAGCTGCAGCGACTGAGTCCTGCAGGGATGCCTAACTTCATTCTGGGTGATTACAATTTATCCAGTCGAGTCACTTTAATTGTAACAAGCTAATTGCATTGTTTCATTTGCCTTTAACAAAACAAAGAAGACTTTGTAATGACACAGACAGGGAATTACAGTTCTTCTCTTATGTGTGGCTGACACATTCAATTTTAAGACAGTTAACCCTACAGTACAGCTGTGAAAGGAGCAGACCTAAAGAGGGATCCAGCCAATCAAAGCATACATCACTCTAAATCCTGGAGCACCCACTTATACCCACAATGCTCCACAATCTGGAAGACTTTACAGATATGGGTTGGTTTTTAATATATATTACCGTTTAATTGTGTAATGCTATTGGGGCTAAACAACCCACAATCCTCAGCAGTCACCTTAAAGGTACAAAGCACATTATATGTAAAAAAAATATATATATCTCACACAGGCTAGACACAGTGGGTGTCAAACTCAAATATACGAGGGGACAAAATTAAAACTTAATGTTTAAAAAATGTCTACGATTGGGGAAGTTAATAATATCAACTGAGGAAGGGGCATTTGTTTTGTTTGTCCTGAACCAACGCACCAGCAGAGCACTCTGGGATTTGTAGTATTAGCGGTTTCGTGCGCTGTCTACCATTGGACCAACTCTAATAGACATTTTGTTATTTTCTTGGGGGGACAAATATAATTACACCACAGTCCATAGTCCGGCCTAGAACAAAGTCCTGGTAGAGAATTATGCCTACTAACTAGAGGTGGTATTTACAAACATCACGGGCATCAGGGATTGTTATAAAACAATAGAATATATCACTGTGCTTCTTGAGGAACATCTTCTGGCAGGAATTTTTGGAAAGGTTCCTACACTTATGGCTGCTATCATTTACTAGGGTAAGGATCTCACCTTTCAATCCCAGGACTACCCTTTAAAACTCCTTGTTGGGGCCTGAGCTGCAAAGTACCTTGTGTTTTGGCAAATCCTATAACAGAAGCTAAGCCTACACGACTTACTTCCTAAAAGGGTTCCTATTAGTAGTAACATTTTTGTTTCAATGTATTTTTTTTTTGTGTATTTATTCATTTTTTATTCTGAGATTTTATACTTTTTTTACAGAGATTTGGCATTCCCTTCCCCATGGAGCTAACAATCTAGTTTCCCTATTCAGTCACACACACCCAGATGTATGTTTTTGGATTGTGGGAGGAGGCCTATGCAGGTGTGGGGAGAACATACAAACTCCATGCAGATGTAGTCCAGGGTGGCAGTTCTAACCACTGAGCCACTGCACTGCCCATATGTGCTTGGTATGGTCCATCTAACCTAATTACATGATTGCAAATCAGGTGAAAAGGTCAGATAGTATGTTTTCAGCTTCTTTGCCATTTTTCGCCTGATTTTTAGGGTAAAAAACGGGGCCAAAAAGGTCAAAAACATACTTTTAGAAACAGCAGAAAAAGTCAGAAAAGTCGTTTTTAATCGGGAGAAGAATGATTTGAAGTTTCTCCGGGTATCGCAAGATTTGCATCGTGTGATACTTACCATGACAAACCTTTTTTTTATTAAATATATCTATGGAAAGGGTAGTCATACAGTATAGCCACCTTTCCATCAATATATCTAATAAAAAAAAGCTTCTCACTGCAAGTATCGCACAAGTCAAATCTCGCAGTACTTACCGGGAGAAACTTCAAAGTGTTCTCCCGAGTTATTCAATTCGGAAAAGCGCAAATGGCTTTTCCGACTTTAATAAATTTCGCCCTAATTATAGTGTTAAGTACAGACACACCTCACAGCTGTTTTGATTTTGTCTGTACAGTTACTCTTTTCCCTACGAAAATAAATAAAAATTGCTGCATTATATTGCTTTCTGTCTCTGCTGATCTTTATTAATAACAGCCATGTTGTTACACAGATCTCACCCAGTCCTATTCTTTTCTATGGGGCTTTAGATAATACAAGTACAGTGTTTAAAGTGCACCTTTCACCTCAAAACTCTAATACTAATTTAGGTTGTACTAATTAAATAAATGTTTTTGTAAATATAAATGTATTTTAAAAAATGTATCTTTATACAGCATTTCTCTCTGTCATCTTCCCTGTCAGCCTGACTTTTCTTTCCTGGATCGGATGGGTGGAGCTAAATGATTATATCAAAATTCGATCAAAATCTGCTAGCCTGTTCATTTCTATGGAAAAATACATAATACCATTAAAATTCGATATCGTGATATTTTCACGATATATAGATACTGGCGGTAAAATTGATATCATGATATTGGTAAAATTTGGCTGATAACATGATATCGGTAATATCGATATTGCGAAAATACCGCAATATCGATATTTTCGATTTTAATAAATATCGCCCAATTTAAACAAGCCAGGATTCCCACAAATTTCCTAGTTATATTTCCTAGTGCCTCAGGACATATCCGTTTTATTGGACATTTATTGGGAGCCCACATATTTCAATCTGTTGATCTCTTAAATAAAATTTTGTTTTCAGATCACAATCCCAAAACACGAAGCTATTTCTCTTGTATGTCTATCTTGACATGGTCTTACATACTGATTTTGAATTTTTTTTTTAACTAAACAAGAATTGAACACGCTGCTTAAGTTAATCGTTTCCAGTATGGGACTGGGATTCTCCTTTGGAAGGTACTATACTGAGGGTAATCTATACATCCATATGTCCTGAATTAGAGCTTCCAGAGACTACCATTCCATCTTCTACCCTGCAACGGCCAAAACAATTTGTTAAATTCTGGAAATAAGAATTTTGTACATTTAGGGAACTGCTTCTGCCTTTCACCTCTTTAATTGTTTATTTAAAAATCTTGCCCGTTTTAGGTGGAAAATGTATTCACATTGAAGGCAAACATCCATGTTTGAAAACTAATAAACCATGTCCATTTATAAGGCTGAGTGTGTGTACTACTTTTGGTTGAGTGTGTACTACCACTCTACTCTCTGTTTCCACTGATCACGGGGGGTTCAAACACACAACCTGGAGGTTCTTATATGTTTTATGGGTTTTAAAGAGTAGAATACTAAGGTCTAGTCCTGAGAATTTATTGACAACAAGCAAAAAAGGATCCCCAATTCTCAATTTAGGGGGGAATTCACCATTGTGCGAAGTGAGCTTCGAATCCTTCGGCTCAATTCGCACATGGTGTTATGCGCTCACTGATGTCCTGCACACAGACATCAGTGAGAGCTTTAAAGGGATTCCAGTCTCGGTGAGACCACTCAAGTCACCTCGCCGAGTCTGGAATCCCTTTAAAGCGTTCGCTGATGTCCACATAACAATCGATGCGAATTGAGGCGAAGGATCCGGACCTCACTTCACACAATGGTAAATTCCCCCTTAGTCTTAAAAACAGTAATTCCTGTATACATATGCTTTTTCAGGAGTGTTTTCCCTCTATGATACAATAAATCCAGGTGCAAAATAATAAAGAAGAAGAGGGTTCAAATAAAAATACTCTAATCTGATCCTGTAATTTCAAGTTGCCTGTAAATGGGTCTGCTCAGAACCAAGAGAACCATACAGTTCTGATTTGCATTTTCAGTGAATCCCCCCCCCCCCTCCCAAGTTCTGCTTTCCAAGATATTCCTTCATAAATAACAGCTAATTTGTTTAAAGTTAACTTTCCCTTCAACTCGTGAGTTCCTACTGCGGCAGATACACTAACGTACTAATGGCAAAATAACAATCTGGCTGTAATGTTTTCACTATTTTAGCCTTCTTCTATTAAAACACATGTAATACTGTATTTACTGTATATTAAAAGCTTTGAAAAAACCACAGCAAGATGGCACTGAACGGTATTGGAACAGTCAGAGATGTAAAGCAAATTGAATCCGCTGTAAAGAGTCACCGCCCATATCATTTACCAAAAAAATTAAATTGCTCCTTTTAGCAAAAGAGACCTAGAAATTCCATCCACCGTGTCCAGAGACAGTCATTCAGTAGATGGAGAGCGGTAAATAATTAAATAGAAGCATTTTGTAATGTTCTGACCTCTGAACAGAGCCGCTCCTCTGGTCTCTTACTTAAAGGATCTCTAATATCTTCCTGTCTCTCTTGGCCATCCCGCATAAGTGCACTCCACAGTATCTGTATTGCAGGTCTACATGGGAATAATGATATTGAAGTCAACCGAATACGTAGAAACTGAACAAATTAAAATAAAAATATCTTCTGGAACAACTGGTCATCTATTTGTAACCATCAAAGGTCCTTAGTTGGACCCGTTAAGAGTAAATTAAAATGTTTTGCTAGCCTGCCAGGTGGTGGAGAATGGTTTGGATGTGGTGTCATGCAGATGTCACCAACCCCTTGTTTTTGAAAAGGAAAGACAGGATTGTGCTGGAACTATGTAAACCCTGTAGCTAATGTCATTGTGACCTCTCCAAACCTTGATATTTTAGCCCCTAAGTAGTTCCAAAAGAATTGGATGATGTGGTGCCAGTTTCTACTAGCCAAACATGATCCCAGACGATTAAAAAATACAGAAAAAAGATCTGAGAAAAAAAGACAGGAGGAATATCTAACATCAGTATTGGGGGGGGAAAGTATCTGATCAAACAACAACTGCATCACAAGGATCACATTACTAGCTTCTCCCTGCCAAGTAAGCGAGTCTAGGTGAAACAATGGTGAAGCGTCAGCATTTTAACTCATCTGTGATGGTTGGAATAATCCTATTTCTAAATTATAATCACATGTGTTGGAGGAAAAGCTCACAAAATAGATATTTTGGGAGGTTGTGAATGCCTCGTTTATGGTTTTCACCTTGAAACTCCTGTTGGTAAAAGACTCAAGAAAGTCTCACTCAAGAGTGTCCACATATTAATCTGCTATCGGCAGGGATGTCAGAAGGCCTAAACAACTAGGGTGTTGACCCAAACGTTTCATAATTATTGTTTCAGAGTCCAACAATCCTTTTAAATTGAAATAATCATTTTAATTCACTTCACTACAGTTCGAGTTGCATTGCCAAAATAGTCACAAATTCACTGATCACTACTGACTAAGTGGAGAATACACTTGTTGAACAGGTGGACAATGGAGAATGCTGTCGGATGAGTAGTGTGGCGTAGTCAGTAAGATAGAAGTAAGATGTCACCTTGTCCCTATGTCATGTTGTCATTTAGTCACAGTCACCATTGTCATTTTTGAATGAATAGTCGCCTTACGCAACACTGGAGCACTGCCATGAACCCCCCCCCCCCTATTCACTGCATTGAAATGGTGACGTTAAACAGGGGAATTCAGAGCAGTACAACTAGTTGCATTCACAGCTTCACCCCACTCCTCCACTTAGTCAATAGTGGAAGTACTGGTGCACGTCAGCGCAAAATGATGTGAAGAATTCTTTACGTTCGTGTGTCACATAGTTGCCTAAATTGGTTGCAGGCTTTGCTCAATAAGCGAACATGGGGAAGTGGAGATTAGACACGAATTCACAGCTCTACGTGACTATTCATATTTTAGTCAATGAGACTCAAACTAAATACCCACAGTTTTTACTACAAACATTAAGCACAGCACAGGTGGATTTGATTCTTGGGTTTCAATAAGTATTTACATTTTGTAGGGGGACATGTATCACCTGGTGTTTGCGGCATTGGTTTAACTTGACACAGACCAATTCTAAAGACTTTTGTAAAATAATTCAGTTTCACAATGTAACTTACATTTTCTTTATTTACTAAGGATGCGCCGTTCTGATTAATCAGAAGAAATCCAGCACTGCAAATCCAAGGCAGGTTTACCATAAAATAATATATATATATATATATATATATATATATATATATATATATATATAAACTAATGCAAACCAAATTCAAAATATATAACAGTGTTGGATTTTTTTTGAACGTCACTGAACATTTATAATGTCATTGAAAGTTTCTTTATCCCCAGGCTATGAGAGGGAAGTGGGTTCTAAGAGAAAATCAGGCTGTGGGAGGAAAGAAGGCTGTGGAAGGAGAGTAGGCTATGAGAGGAAATCAGGCTGTTGAAGGAGAGTAGGCTATGAGAGAAAATCAGGCTGTGGGAGGAGAGTAGGCTATGAGAGGAAATCAGGCTGTGGAAGGAGAGTAGGCTATGAGAGGGAAGTGGGTTCTAAGAGAAAATCAGGCTGTGGGAGGAAAGAAGACTATGAGAGAAAATCAGGCTGTGGGAGGAAAGAAGACTATGAGAGGAAATCAGGCTGTGGACGGAGAGTAGGCTATGAGAGGGAAATATTGGTGGAATTGAGAAGGGGCTAGATTTTTTACACTTGGGCATAATAAAAGCGCTCCCTTCATGCAAAGGCATCCATTTTACTGACGGATAAAGTGAAATGCAGTTTGATAACAATAACCCCAGCACCTTTGTTTTAATGCAAATGATTGAAGTTGCCCAGAAGCCTTTATTACATATGAAATAAACATCATTGTGAGTGGATAAACTCTATATAACAACAGAAGATATTGCCGTTATATTACTTAGTATTAGCTGACTTTGCACCAGTGGCAGTATCTCTGTAACAGTCAAGGTTATAGATATTATTATTTCTTAAATCACATCGAGGGCACTGCCCACAGGAAGTTGCACATATCACCATATACACATAGACCAGGGGCACAATTTGGGTCATTGTGACATTTAAACTCTTAAGTGGTTCCACTAATCCCCATTAATCTGTCTTTAAAGATGAGGCGTAATGCTTAATACATGGATGTGAGAATAGTTAATGCGTGGTTCCCCTGTGGAATACATTAACACATGAAAAACACATTAACTGCGTTTCGTACGATATTTTTAAATAAAAAAGACGTTTTCTTGACCCCCACCAAAAAGGATCCTGTTTAATCAATGTGAACATTTCTTTTATCATTGATAAGTGGGAAATATGAGATTATTTGTTGCTGATCTTTGTATAGGTTCCCATGAACAGGCAACTCACAGGTAAATTGATTAATATGACTTTTGTAAAGTGTTAGCTCTTGTGGCAAGGATTTGTTGTAGTATTCCCCTCATACAGCTACATTTTGGCCTTTGACTGCCATTATCATGGTTTGTATGCAGTGTTATATACAGGTACATAATAAGATGATGGAATAATATACTGAGGAACGTACCAAAATATTCCCAGAGTTTTATTATCCCATAACAACCAATCAGTTTTCTGGTGGGTAAACGTGAATACAGTTGTTACATCGACTCTCACCCGTGATGTGCTGAATGTGCTCACATTCAGTAAGTGACTGAGGGGGGAATTCACCATAGTGCGAAGTGAGGTCCGGATCCTTCGCCTCACTTCGCACATCGTGTTATGCGCTCGCTGATGTCCTGCACGTGGACATCAGCAAACGCTTTAAAGGGATTCCAGTCTTTGCGAGACCAAAGGAGTCGCCTCGCCGAGACTGGAATCCTTTTAAAGCGTTCGCTGATGTCTGCGTGCAGGACATCAGCGAGCGCATAACACCATGTGCGAAGTAAGGCAAAGGATCCGGACCTCACTTCGCACTATGGTGAATTATCCCCTTAAATGTCAGGACACTTTATTGGGTGAAAGTGATTTAACTTGGAAAGACCGCCCTGGGTCTCTCCGAGTTTACCGAGAGGAATCTTGAATTGTTCTCGTGAGATTTTTCAAGATCTCGAGATCGAGTTTTTTGAGATCTTGATTTTTCCAATTTATTTTTTTTGATGGAAAGGTAGTCATACTTTACATTAGTAGCAGGGCTACCTTTCCATCAAAAATTTTGAAAAATCGGGATCAAAAAACCCGGTCTCGAAATATCGAAAGAACAATGTGAGATTTCTCTCGGTAAACTCAGAAAGACCCAGAGTAGTCTTTCCGAGTTTAATGACTTTCGCCCTCTTAGAGTAATGTGCAGTGTAACTGATTAGTAAATGGAGGCTTCTAAGTAATGTGCAGTGTGACTAATTAGTAAATGGAGGCTGCTGAGTAATGTGCAGTGGGACTGATTAGTAAATGGAGGCTGCTGAGTAATGTGCACTGGGACTGATTAGTAAATGGAGGCTGCTGAGTAATGTGCAGTGCAACTGATTAGTAAATGGAGTCTAAACTGAGTAAATTGTGGGACAACCAGCCATACAGCAAGTTCCCCCTCCCCAAACCCCATCTTTCACAATTAAAGAACCAGTAACACCACAAAGAGAAAAAACGTTATTTGTATTGCCACAGCAGTAAATTCTATGCTATGTAACAAGTCATGTTGGGAGTTAAAATCCCAGTTTTTCATTGGTTTGTGTCGTCTCTCTCTCTCTCTCTCTCTCTCTCTCTTCTAGTGGCAACAAAATCAATTCAAGTGGATATTTCTTTCATGCAGTTACTTATCCTTTAATTAAAATGAGTTGTTTTTTGTGTGATACAGACTAGGGCTTATTTACTAAGGATATAAATCTCTCATTTTGCATTTGTTTAAAACCCACCCACCTCAAAAAAAAAATTAGCTTTTCACAAAATATTTTTCTATTTCTGATGTAATTTTACTGAATTTCAAAGCAAATTCAACGACGGTTTTCCGTTTTCTACCTCAGCGTTTTTTTCCTATAAGAAATAATGATTTCGCGCCAAGTCAGGAGGAGTGGCCGAGGATTTCCGTCAAACTGAAAAAAAAAAAAATAATCGATGACGGGAATGAGCGGAAATTAAAAATAAGTTCAAAAAGCTGTTTTTTGCAATTTATTTTTTTTAAAAAGACGAAATGAGCCAAAAATAGTGAAAAACAAAATGCCCATTTTTTTTTTATTGTTTTTTTTTCTTTTTACTTATTTCAACTTTTAGAAGATATTTGGCAATGAAATGTGGGAAGAAAGATCTGTTTTCCACATTAATCATTCTGCGCTTATTAATGCCTTGTCATTGGTTAACTGTTCTGC
>WMED01022011.1:0-11778 GCA_019650415.1 Pipa parva | reverse complement strand
GTCTGCACCAGTACCTGAGTCCCGAGTCTGCACCAGTACCTGAGTCCCGAGTCTGCACCTGCACCTGCACCTGCACCTGTACCTGAGTCCCGAGTCTGCACCTGCACCTGCACCTGCACCTGTACCTGAGTCCTGTGTTTTCCAGTCCATGTCAAAGCTGCTGTGTTATCTGCTCCTGACAGCCTCTGTGAACTGTTACTTTTATATCTGACCGCTGCTCCTACAGTCTAAGTTGCTCAGAACTCCCTGTTTACAGACACTTGCCAAGCACTCCTTCAGAACAAGCATTTATTCCTGATTCTGACATCATTATGTTTTGTGAGGGATTGACACTTGCACTAACCCACCGTTTAAGTGTCTCAACTCTCATACCTTCCAGATGAGGATAATAACACCCTAATAGTGTACACACATTACTGTTAACCCCCAAAAACACTGAATGATTTTTAGAGGAATTTTTAAAGCAGATTAAGGGGGTAATTCAGCAATGTGCAAAGTGAGCTCCAGGCGAGATCACCTTACCGAGACTGGATTTCCCTTTAAAGCGTTCGCTGATGTCCGCGTGCAGGACATCAGCGAGCGCATAACAGCATGTGCGAAGTGATGCAAAGGATCCGGAGCTCACTTCGCACATTGCTGAATTACCCCCTAAATATCTACCTTGAAAAAGCCTGGATAATCCAGGTGAAACGTACGTCAGTGCTATAATACAGGAGACCTGACCCATTGGCATCAGTCTGCTTATACAATTTTGTTATTTTATCTATGTTTGGTTTTAATTAATATGAACTAAAAGTAATTTTTAACTTTCAGTATAGTAGCGGGACAATGGTTTCTCCAAAATCATTTTCTCTATAAATACTTTCAACTATGTGCCCAGCTCCTACTGCTGCAATTCCTTACTAAACATATTGGGGGTTATTCACAAAGGTGTGAATTCAAATGTTGAATTTGCAAACATTGGATTCCCATAGTAAATCCGCTACAATTTCCCCATTGTGAAGTTGCAACAATTTTCTCATAATAAAGTTGCGACTATTATAATAGCCTCATTATAAAGATGCGATTGCGACAGTAGTAGCCTAATGCGACTGTCTTTATCTGGCAAATTCGCACCTATATGCAACAATTCGGACTTTAGTGAATAACCCCCTATAACTTTAGCGATGTGTTCCCTCTCCCTTTTCCTCATTTTCAGAAGCATAAACAGAAAATTTTTGTAAATTAAGGTGACCATGCGTTTTGTCTTGGTTAATTAGGGTTGACATTTGTAAAGAGAACGATAATCTCTGTATTTTTGTTCTTTTAATGGCTTTTGTGGGGAACTCAGTCCATTTACATTGAAAGCGCTTATGTTAATCATGTTATTGTAAGGGAGTTTTATTATGTGTATGAAACACTTCACTAGGGATGTGGGGAAAGGGAGAACAGAGACACAAACTTCTAGTGCAAAGATCTTCAGCACTTTAGGAAAATTACTGGAAAAATGCACTCACATTTCGTAGTATAGATACAAGCATAGATTTAAATTGATTCCATCCTTCAGTAAGTGGATTCTATGTCTCAGACAGATTTGCTGTGTAATCCACTATAAGCTAAAATCTCCCAATAAAAGGTTACAATAGTGCAGTAACTAAAATACCTTTATTGAAAAACTAAAGTTTACACTCATATGAAATGTTAAAATCATGAGTTCATCAGAAAGTTATTTCCAGGTTTATTGCCTGACTTGACATTATAACTCATCCAATCAAATCCCTGCTAGATAGTGATTTAAGGTATCTGATTGGAGGAACTTTAATGTCAATCATTCTTGAGATTCAAGTTTGGCATCGGAGCAGCCTTAGCTGAATGCTTTTAGCATTAGCATTCAGGTAAGAGAACTCCCTGCTTCTTAAAAACAGTCTTTTAAGTGGACCTGACAGGTCCACTTTAAGGTGTGTTTCCTGCACACACACAGACTCTCTCTATTTCTCTCTCTATTTACTCTATGGCAGGGATGGTGAATTTATGACACGTGTGTCGTCGCCACCACTGCCTAGAGTTCAGACTGCAGACCTGATCTGACAGTTTTCAGGCTGGATCCACAGCCTACACTGAAGGAGCACTCTCTAGCTTGGAAGCTCTCCTTCCCCGATGCATGAGTGCTCCTCACCTGACGCAGGTGCAATGATGTCACTCAACAGCGCCAGTACTTTGGGGTCGGCGCTGGTGACTAACGTCCTCTTTTCAGTGCTCGGTGCCAAAAAGGTTTGCCACTCCTGCTCTGTTGCCTTCTTTTGGAGCAGTTTGGATCTTTTGAGCAAGAAATAGAAGCAGAAATTGAAGGAAAATAAAAATGTGAGTGACGGAAAAGCTTTATAACAATACAATTAGCTAAACCAACAATAAACAAGAATAACTAATATATCCTAACCATAACTGATATTCTAAAAGTATAATATGTACCAGCCTGAACCACTGTCTTATAAAACAAAGACTGTACTTGTGAAATTATGTATGAGGAAAAAGTGAAAGTGAAATTAATCAAGTAGGTGACTTGGAAGAGAAAAAGTGCAGGTTTGTTGTGTTGATGACATCTAGGAGAAATGAATAAATGTTATTTAATAATATGCTTTACTTTAACTAGTATGAGAAACTGTTTAACAACCAAAAAAAGAGGGGGAATCTAAGGTCATTGTCACTGCCTGCTGCTTAGTACCACCAAAAACCAAAAATGCTATTTGATTATCTGTTTTATACAATGCTGCAATTCATCAGGGCATGCTTCTCCCTCTATCTATATAGCAGCATCCTGCACCAGGGTGGGGGCAGCATGACCACTATTGGAGTAAGCTCTAATAAGTAAAGTTGTCTTTCTTTAGTGTCAGAAATACCTGATGTACCTGATACATTATATTCCCCATGTTTTTGGCATATGATTCTCTCTATTAAAAATAGGTAGATATATATGTAGGTGTTATGGTAAACTAACCATGGAAACTGAATATACTGTGTATATTATGTGTGTGTGTATATATATATATATATATATATACAGTAAATCCAATGATTATAATGATTTTACATGTGTAAAGCTTCAGGGAATTCAGCTCTAAGCATTGCATGAGTCTCTGTGCAATAGATTCTGGCTACAGGCTCTGTAACCTTTGGAGAGAGAGGAGGAGAGCCTGCTTGTTAGGGGGTGTTTCTGTTTGAGTGGCAGGTCAGGCAGAAAATGGCAGCTTCTATGCTTTCTAATTGGGCTGAGATTGAAGTAAGTATAACTTCAAACTTTTTTTGGGTTCCTAAATAAATACTATATTAACATTATAAAGTCACATACTTTATAAAAATATAGTAATCCTGAGCTGACAAGTACACTTTAACTGTGTTAAAGATAATCAAGCAGCTCTAGTTTTATAATCAGCTTGTCAGAAATCCAGCACGAGGAGAGTTTATTGCCCCCATCCTTTTTCCCTCTTGTGGACACCCACACCAGAAAAGCCCCAAATAGACCATGCACCCTCCCATGTGGCTCTTATTAACCTAAAATGTTTATTTTTAACCTTGTTTTCTATATCTGCTAAGTGGAAAGCAGATAAATTAGAGAACCCATTCCATTTGAACAGTCATTTATTTTTCTGTTTTTAATCGACTATATTTGCATAAATCTGCATTCCATCTGATCACATTAAACATTATTAGCAGAAGGAGAAAATTGGACCAATTTACTTGGAATCTTAGCATTAGAAAGCGAAAGGACATTAAATGCTGTGTTAATTACCTCTTTTATGGGCAATAATTCTTATCATGGTTTGGTTTTTCAGAGTTTGAGGCTTCTTCTAATGGGAAACAAGTCACTTAGAAAAATGAATAACTTAGGTGTATTACTTTGGAAGACAAAATTGTCTTTAAAATGAACTCGAAACATCTGTCCCAGTGATTAATAATGTGGATCTGCATGGTAATGGTACTAAATGGATCATATCATAATACATTTTTATTTTTACATTTACTATTTTTGCTTTTTTTTTTTTTGATTTACTATATTTCTGCAATTAAGGGAGCTATATATCAATCTTTTCCAATACAACTTAAATTACCACTGATTTAGCCCCAGTACATCAGCAGTACTTTAATGTACCATTTCCATCAATTCTCTTATTTCTGTTTTGTCCATTTCTACTTGTAGGGCCTTTAATTCATGGGTTCACTAGTGAATGAGCAATTAAAGCTGCTCATTTCTACAACTGTTAAAGGGAATTGTTAATGCAAACTAAAAAGACAGCATATGTGAATTACTTACTATAGGTGGGCATTTTTACCACTGAAATATATAATTATGCACTGAAACTAGCTCTTTCCTTCCATACAAAGTATATTCTTGAGTAGATTAAAACACAGCAATGAAAAAAAAAATTCACAATTTCAAAAAAACAAACAAAGCCCATATAAAAATGTAAATGAAAACAAACACTGTTCTCTTCACTGTTTCTCTAACCTGCTACCCTCAGGGAGAAGAATGCGCAGTTTAATGGCTAAGACTAGTAGACTGAAGAACAGTTTCACCCACCAGGCTGTACGAGCTCTGCCCCACACACACACACACACACACACACACACACTCTCACATATTAACCTCCCCTCCTGTTATCACTACTTCCTATGACCTTGTAAATTCAGTATGTACTCAGTGACTAAACTTGCCTCCAAGCTCAACCTCCCCTCCCCTTTTTCTCTTTGATACGCACTTTCACTTCCCATTACTTATTTTATTATATTATATTTATATTATGGTATCTGCATTTGCACTTTACTTTGCCTATGTGCTCATGTACATATGTAGAATTGACAAATTATCTATCTATCTATCTACAGAAGCATAACCATGCTGTCAAGCCAGGGATCAAAAATCATCAAGTCGGACCCTATAACATGAGAGCTTTGTGCCACTCCACCCCTATACCACAGCCTATATGAACCCGTCTATAATTTAAAGAGGCAGTGCAGGACCAGCCGCAGTATACTGGCAGCTGACAACACATGATGTATGATGTCATGTGAAAAACCAGATGGTTTTGAAAGCAGGTGCTAAATCCTGACATTGATATCAGTGGAACTATTCCAAGATACTCATAGCTAGTGAATAGATAAAGTGTTGAATAAGCTTGCTATATATATATATATATATATATATATATATATATATATATATATATATATATATAACCCTGTGGGTAATTTGGAGTACGTCACATGTGTACTTTTAGTATAATACATTGTCATGGTATATTGAACTTAGCTACTATAATGTGTGCAGTTTCATCATCTCTTACTTCCATCTAGTGGCCAGTAATGCATATAACATTTAGGTCATAAAGCCAAAACAACTAAGGAGGAAAGCGCAAAAAATTGGCACTAATAGTGCCTTATCAAAAAATTAATCAATGAAAGAGTGGTGTTACCCAAACGTGCCAAAAAATGTGTCTAAAAGGATGTGTGTATTATAATATATTTAAGAAAAAAATGACACCACGTGTTAGGCATAATAATCTGCTCACCAGATACCAAAAATCAACTAAGCCTTAAGTAATACAATGGACTCCATTATGATAGAACGAATCCTGATCCCAACGCAGATGGAAAAATTAACCAGGCCTTAAGTAACAACGGACCACACTACGATGGAACGGATCCTGATGCCCGAACAGGACTCTCTCAAAATTCAGATGTCCAAAACATGAATAGAAGAAACTTCCACAGCATAATACTGTTTTTATTGAAATAATAAAACTAACAAGATATATAATATACTCACAAGTTGACACTTGTATGCATGCTCATAAGACAACTTTTTGTGTTTTCAATATAGCCATGTAGAGGTGAACAGAATAAAAAGCATATGGAACACATAAAAAAAGGCCAATAATCCCCAGCCAAAAAATGATATAAAGGAAAGGTGCATCCAGCAGTCCGAAATTCAATATTAAATATGTGGCTCAGAGTGATAAGGCCAATAGGTATCTCTCAATGCGTTTCGCTAGAGCAGCTTCATCAGGAGAAAATTTTTTTTTGGCAATTCATTATAGCTATCCGGCAATCAGTACTACACTGTCTAAAAGTCATTGCGCATGTGCCGCGATGACGTCAAACGTTCGTGCGGGATGATGTAATTGCGCACGCAATAAGTAGCGCTACTAATAAATACTTTGCAAAGAGATTAAGACCATTACCGCGAGAAGAAGCCTCTATTAGGCGAAACGCGTTCAGGCTAAGGAAAGGGATTTGCCTGTTTGATCCTCTGGCGTTGTGGATGCCACTATGTTCTCTACTCTAGATTGATTTTCCATAAGGTGGACTTCTGACTGTTTCTTGACTGTATTAATGGTAACTATGTGACAGTAAGCTACAATTATATTAATGTAGATTGGCTATCCTACTATTTCTACTCCATCCTATTTTGTTATAATATTCATATATGACCCTGTACAGTATATGCTCAATACCTGTAATGACCGGAAGTAGTAAACCACTTGTGAGAAGGAGGTAGCGGCTGTAACCCCGTAAAGGCAGACAGACACTAGGGAGTGGAGTCTAAGGAACCCCTGGTTTTCACCTAGAGCCCCCTCAAGGAGGTTAGGACTTTGCTGTGGAGGGAACCCAGGTCGTGGCCCCTAGGACTGAATACCCCAAAAGAGTAACTAGTCAGACCCCAGAGATGGCAGGAGCAGGCATGGACACAAATGCTGACAGGGCAGATACTGGGACAAGGAAAAGGGTGCTTTAATATAGCAGGGGATTACTGGGAACAGGCTGGGGCATAGAGACTCACATGGGAAACCTATAATCAGGTGCCGGCACCAACCGACAGGCTCCCTTATATAGCCAGTGAGCCTGTCAGATGATCTCGCCTGCAGGATTCAAAAAGCGCGCGGCCACGATGTGCACGCAATGACGTCAGCGCGCACACCCGATGGCCGCACCGGGAGATGCGGCGCCTGTGACGCCGAGAGAGAACCGACACTGAAACGGATCACAAAGGTAAGTACGCTTTCCTCACAATACCTACCCAATGCTGTTTTACATTGAGACACCCTTTTCTATTGTTTTAATATGTCTTTTTAATTGTTTTTAATGTTTTGTGTGGTTTTTTTTTTCTCACTGCATCATATATTTTCTACTTAATAAACTTTGTGCGCACTTTGTTAGAGAGTTTTCTCTTCTCTTTTGTATAATTATCTTGTCAGCAGCTCCATAAATTGCACCTCTTTATTTATTTCTCCAATTAATACTGTGGTATGATCTCTACCACTTTTTTCCTTTTTAGTAAGTGTACAGCTAACAGCCATTGTCCTCTGTGCTTTGTTATCCAAATACTCAAGGTCTCATTGGCCAAATGGTGATTTCACCTGTCGAATTCACCTCACTACAATTTGAGTCTCATCACCAAAATATACACAAATTCACTTCTCGGTATTGACTAAGTGGAGAAAACAGTTGTCAAACAAGTGGAGAGTGGCAATTGCTGTTACATGCGTAGTGTGGTGTAGTCAGGTGAATAGAAGTAGGATGCAAAGTCTTGAGGAATGAGGTAAATTCGACAAGTGAAGGCAATGATGTCCTCCTCACTTTTGATTGAATAGTCGCCTTATGCAACACTGGAACCCGGCCATCAACCCCCCAATTTTCCATTTTGAAATGGTAACATCAAACAGGTGAATTTGGAGCAGTGCATCTAGTCACATTCACTCCTTCTACACACTCCACAGCTTTGTAAATAGTAGAAGTACATGTGCGCACGCATACAAAGGGATGTGAAGAGCTCCGTAAGTTTGTAACTATCATAGCCGCACAAATTGGTCGCATATTTACAACTTCCCAGAATTTAGTCAATAAGTGAACATGGAGAAGTGGTAAATAGATGGGAATTCTTTACTCTATGTGACTGTTAAGCCTTTAGTCAATAAGGAGCTTTGTCTCTAGAGCAGCGGTTCTCAGCCTGTGGGTCGCAACCACAGCGGGGGTCGCACGACCATCCCACGGGAGTCAAGAAGCGCTGCGGCACCCGGAAGCGCCCGCAGGACCCTTCTTATAAGGGTTCCTGTAGGGTGACAGTGGCCGAAAACGTCACCACATGACACGCGTACGTGCTGATGTTTCAGCCGAACGTCACCAAATGATGCGCGTACGTGATGATGTTTCAGCCGAATGTCACCACATGATGCGCATACGTGATGACGTTTGGCCGAAACGTCATCACGCGATGCGCAGTGATGTCAGCGCCGGGGGTCGCGGTGAAGAAACGGTTGAGAACCGCTGCTCTAGAGGAAGGCAATTCAGTAGGTCACTTGATGAGTGAACAACCATTCACCAAATGGAAACCCTGAGGGTCAGACAAGGCTGGTGTTACGGGGGAAATTAGCAATTTTCTGTTCAATCCCTAGCAACCTTGTAACTCAGCTTTTTATTAGCAATGCCAGAGGAGAGCAGAGCCAGTTAAGTTTGCAGTAGCAATCAGCAGAGTGCTGCTGGGTCCCCTTGGAGGTGTGGGGGCAGCTTGACCTCTGAAGGGGACAATGCTGAAGGACCCCACTAGATTTGTCAAGGGCCCTAGTTTGACTTTAATGAACCCTTTAAAATCACCAACCCTCTACAGCCATACCTCTCTGCCTTTATCAATAAACTGCTGAATGTTAACCACTGTATAGTTCTTCTTGCTTATTTTAATTAGATGTACAGCTCAGTTTATAATATAGATATAATAGACAGATATAATATTGTAACATAAATGCTGCAGCTCAATAAGTAAAAAAAAATAATAACATTTTAAAATGAATGGAGGATACAGTATATACATATAGGGGGATGTTTATAACAGTTGAAGACTAGAGAAGGCTATAGAGATACATATATTTTTATTATGCTTACATTGCCTGTTTAAAATTGCTTTTATCGTCATGTGGATGATGATGTTTTTTTCCTTTGAAAAGTTGTTTCATATTTGACCTTTATAAACTTCCTCCACTGTGTTTACAAAACTAAATGAAAAGAAAATATGAATAGTCTAGTTCTCTTTTAAGTTCCTTAACGTTAAAGGGATCAAATTGTCTAAAACTTAACAATAATGCGAATATATCCAGAACCTAAAACCCCAAGCATCTAAATGATACATTTCTTCAATTCATCTGCAGGACATGACACAAAATATAGATCATTCCAAATGAATGGATCCATGAATCAGGAATTCGTTCATTAACTCAATGTAAAGTCATTCTAGGTTGCACTGGTTCGGTGATGAAAATGAAACTCAGGTGGATGCCACTCTTACGTGAAAGAGCAATGAAAGATTCCCTTGTCCTCCTGTAATAACAGACCATCCACAGCAGAACAGAGCATCTGGTTTTAACATCACTTGGCTTAACAGATACAGTTAACTGCTGTTAAAAAGAAAACAATAGCATATTTGATGCTTTTTGTGGAAAGGAAACAGATGCCTGTATAATCAACAGTTGAGGTAATGAGTGTAAAAGTCATTGGTTCATGTCATTTGGAAGCTAATTGACAAATTGTATCTGAAAGGTGATAAACAAAAAATACCACCAGATTGCTGACCTTTCAGCGTAATACCTGAAAGCAGTACATTTGCCAAGTTTATCAGGCAGAGATAATGGCACCTAGCAAAACTAGCAAGGTTGGGCATGGGGTTTTTACAGTGTTGGTGCTCATAAAATGACAGATGTATACTATGAAAAATTCCAGTTCTGTTTGCTTTACTTCGTTTAATCCGGTTTTGGAAATAATTTATGTGCAAAGTTGGTTGTTTAAGAACAGTTCTATTGTTTCTTCTCATAATATCCTGATGGGAAATAAAGCAATCTCATTATGAAGGGATTTTGTACAGAATTGTGTAAACAAATGAAAAACTGATTAAATAATATACATTGTACAGATTGCTGATTGGCATACAGCTGGAATTCTCAATGGGATAAATGATATGGTGCCGAGTACTAATATAGAGGTGTAACTGTTCATCATACTATATAACAATGTTTAACAATCATACCAAGGAAAGAAAGCTACCATCTTTCCCCATCAGTCAGCCCTACAATTTGTCATAATAGACTTGTGTTGTGCAGTTGTCTCTGGGTTAGAATTCATGGCTAAACAAGTTAGTGTGGAACTATGAATAATAGCAGAACAACAAAAATGGATCACTGAACTTTTACTATTAGTAAGAGTGATCCCAAACCCTAAGGCAGGGGTCGGAAACCTTTTCCGCTGAGAGAGCCATATTAAGTGGGGCTATGCTCAGCACTTTTGAATTTGCTGCTGCTGACATCATGTATGATGTCAGCAGCTCTGGATGAGTTAGCAATCACATCATACATGACGTCAGCAGCTCCAGATTTGTTAGGAACCCAGAAGTGCTGAGAGAGCTATGTCTCTACAGCGTCTGCCAAGTCAGCTGGCAGACTGTAATGAGCGGTGCTTGCATGCACACACTGCTCATTACAGTCTGAGAGCCAGATGCAGCAGATGCTCACGAGTCATAGGTTGCCAACCCCTGCCGTAGGGTGACTTCAGCCCATTACCGGGACCATTTTAGTATTTGGGATCGCTGGGCATTTACCACTGGTAAAAGCTTATTAATCAGCTCTTTATGTTGCTATATTACTTTTATTAGCAATTGCCTGTGCATCGTCTTTTCAAATTATTGCGTTAGATTGGCGACTTTACCCTAATATGAAATCTAATAATGATATGTTATTACATTACTGAGGGATACTAAGAAAATATATTAATGGCGTAAGAGGGACCCTTAGAGGGGGAGATAGAGATGATTCCCAAGTTAGTTTAAGTTCTGGAGAGCGGGGAGGAGTCTGGTAGCAAGAGAATTGGTATTAGAGGTAGAAGAGAATAAAGATTCAGAGCAGAGTAGCCCTGTCATGGCAAGAGGACACGGGGAGAAATGTCATGTAATAGTCTTTAACAGTATTGTAACTCTGTTTAGTAACGGTGTAAGGCACACGTGAAAGGAACATTGCTCATGCTGATATATGATAAAAGGACTGTCGTGACTGTTTTATTAAGGAATAAAAGTTTTCAAGTTGCATCATTCAAGTCGGTCTCTGCCTTATTCTCTCTCTCTCTCCTCCTTCTACCCTGGGACAAAGGACTCCCACAAAAGCATCATTTTGGTTTTCACTGTGACACTCACCCCCGCATCCCAGCGCCAACAGGGAGAGGCACCAGTGACACAGAACCCTGAGGTATTTGAGGCTCGTTTTGCTGGGTGGTGTGTTACACATGCAAACACCCGGGCATAAAAAGATGCAGAATAGTTGTTTCATCAAACATTAACAAAATTAAGTGAATTTTCTAAAGGCTAACATTTATCTCAAGGTATATCACATTTTATCACCTAAAATTTTAGATATTTGTTAACTCTGAATTTATTGCAGCCTTATAACCTACGTACTCCACCCATAGTCAATAGTGGAAGTACCTGTGCACATGCACGCAAAGTGATGCACAGTGCTTCATAAGATTGTGACTATTGTAATCACCCGAATTTGCCACATCGCAGAGTTTGCTCAATAAGGGAACATGAAGAAGTGGAGAATAGATGTGAATTCAGAGCTTTATGATACTATTAGGCCTTTAGTCCATAAGCCCCTTAGGGTGCAGGGAGCAGTTACATTACAAGTTAGGTTAGGGTGTAGGATAGCAAAGCACAGTACCAATGAGGTTAGAGTGCAGAGAGCAGAAAGTAGTACCAATGAGGTTAGAGTGCAG
>WMED01022010.1:0-11779 GCA_019650415.1 Pipa parva | reverse complement strand
TCATGATTGCACTATTTCAAATTATTCTAATTCGTTGACCAGCACTTGTATATGTTTATCAGTTAACATTGCACTGGATTGAACAAAATCTGGGAATTCACGATAGAGACGATAGAGTTGACTCGCCGAGACTGGAATCCCTTTAATGCGCTCGCTGATGTCCGTGTGCAAGACATCAGCGAGCACAGATCAGTCAGTCCGAAGTGAGGCAAACACTCCGCACCTCACTTTGGACTATAGTGAATTCCCCCCTAATTCTTGAGTGGTTGCTTTGGCGGCCAACCATTTCAATCTCCATCAGAACTCCATCAGGAGTCCAGAGAATGCATTAGGAATTAAAGAAGTAGAGCCTAACAATATTTTTGCAGAACTGATCAAGCTGATGCAAAGATCTGACTTCACTTGCCCAAATATAAAAGGACAGGAACTAATCTAATGTTTGATTCTCTTTAAATCAAATATAATGTTATACTTGAATTGCAGGGTTTTTCTCTCAATTAGTTAGACACAGCCATGTATAATTGCCTCATTGCAGCAGGATAGATTATTAATGTGTTGTGATCCTTTAAATATCCGCAGCCCTTCAGTGCAAATCTAAACTAATCTGTTACAGGCCTTGCACAATGGATAAAGTAGAGGTTTTTGGTGTTAAATTGATGGAGATGCCAAACAAATCTTTAATCAACTCAGTTGCACACCACATGGTTTCAGCAGTCTATAACAAGAAGGGGACATGATTACAGATTAGCAGTTCAGCATGGGCATACATTATAGCACTCCCTTTAAAAAGATAGATTTAAACATATCTAATATATATCTAATACATGGATGTATGGAATCCATTGCAAAGCACTGCACAGCAACAGTGCTAAATTGTTTGCAATTATGTAACCTTTAATTTATTGCAATTAATGAATTTTAAGGGAAATGTTGGCATGTATGAAATTAAGTCGATTAAAACATAACACATAATTAGAGTTGTTACCTCATCCCTTTAAAACCAAACACACTGAAATTGCACATGCTGCAGTGCTAATCTGTGTTTAGATATAAGATACACATGTGCCTGTTTTTAGCAGCCATGCAGCATACATTTAAACTCATTTTGACTCATCATGTACATTTTACATGTGTTTGGCTTTAAAGGGATTTCCATTAACACTATTTATTTGTTCAATCTTTTCAATGCCATGAATATTTTATTAACCCGCAGTGGTTGAAGGAAAGTTATTCTTGATTTTAAATATCCCCATTTCTGAAGAATTTGTGTATTAAGTATCATAACTGATAACTTCTTAAGGAGGATAGTATTTTAGTCTCATAGTGCTTTCATGCACTTCAGTGTACTAACCTATTAACACTAAGAACATAATATTCGGTTACAGACAGACAATAACGCATCAAGACACTTGCATTACTTACCTCTTTGATGGATCTTTTTGGAGACACAATGAAATGAGTTTTCTAAATGATTTTCCATACTTTCTCATCATCTCTTTGTCTTCAACTCCTGTCTCGAGGGTTGGAGGATCGTTCTGCAGAGTTAACATTAATACCTAGACAGTGCAATAAAGAGAGTAAACAAAAGAAAGTATTCTAATCAATTGTAAACTGCATTTTTGATAAACAATAGGGCAAATTTTACATAGTTATTTAGGTTGAAAAAAATAGTTAAGTACTAAGTAGCCCTTATATACCCTTGTTGGTCCAGATAAAGGTGTAAACCCCATTTAAAGCATGGTCTAAATTTGCTTTAACATGGGGAAACAATCTTTCCGGAACCCAAGTGCTGATCAGACTAGATCAACATTCAATTAAATAACATTGATTTAAATAACCCCTGCTTGTGTTCCTTTAAATAACTATCAAAACCTTTTTGAATCACTCCAGAGATTTAAATACAAACAACTCCACAGATTTACTTGAACCATCTTGCTTGAAGTTATGTTTTCTAAAAGATAAATTACTAGCATCCTTACCTTCATAGGAGGGTACTTGTGATAAGGCGCTGCTCCTGTCGCTAATTCAATTGCAGTGATTCCAAAACTCCATATATCAGCTTTAAAGTCATACCCCCTAACCTAAAGATATACATATAAGTAATCAAATGACAGGTAACATCACTTTTATAATGTGTCATTTTCAAACTTCTCAAAAAACAGGAGTGACAAAAATGTAAGATTTACATGAATCATATTAATTAGTAGGAAAGATAAAAATACATTGTTGCATGTACAACTTGAATAGTTCCACAGAGAGCACATCAGCAGATATATATGGAGATGGTACTGTATTCTTTATTCAACTGCCAGGGGTTGTTTAAGAAGAGACTTCTTGATACAGAGCATCTCCTGTGTAGTAACAGAAATGTCCTTAACACTTTAAAAGGGTGAAATTTATTCAACTCGGAAAAGCCTGTTTTGGGTTAATCAGGCCAACACCCGGAAGTTTCTCGCGGTAAGTATCGCAAGATTTTTTTCGATCAATACTTCTAAGAGAAACTGTTTCCACTGAATATTTCCATGGAAAAGTAGCTATACTACACTAATGTAAAGTATGGCTACCCTTTCCATGGATATATTCAATTGAAAAAGTTTCTCTCGGTAAGTATCGATCAAAACAAATCTCATGATACTTCCAGCGAGAAACTTCCGGGTGTTGGCCCAATTAAACTCGAAAAAGCAAAAACGAGCTTTTCCTAGTTTAATAAATTTTGCCCATTTAATTAGGATAAAATTTATTAAACTCAGAAAAGGCTGATTTTGCCTTTCTGAGTTTATTCCTGTGGCATCTTGGCAGTTTCTCGCTGTAAATATTGCGAGATTTTTTCAATCGATACTTACGGGCAGAAACTTTTCGATCAACACCTGCCAAGTGTTTGTGAAGCAGCTAGAGGGACAGGAGAACATAGCGTATAGTGGCAAAGGTACAACAGATCTTTTGAAAATACATACAATGTTTCTGTTGCTCTCTGGGACCCGTAGTAAGCAAACTGTTTTACTGTTTATTTTTTTTTAAATAGAAGTTCAGGTCAAATTTTGTAAGTCACTCCAGCTGCAGGTTAGAGCCTGCTGGGAGAGCAAAAGGCAGCTGGGAGAGCTAGTTGGGAGTGGAGCTGGGAGAGCAAAAGGCAGCTGGGAGAGCCAGTTGGGGGAGGAGTTGGGGAGTCGGGGGAGGAGTTGGGGAGTCAGGAAGTGATTTCTGGGGCAGAGACTGAAGATACTTGTGAGAAAAAAACTGGGACTAATGGTGAAAGTCTCTGCTAAACTACTTGGCTTTGCAGCCCTGTGAAACCCCAAGGAAACAACCCAGGAGAAGGGAAGATATTCTGCATTTTGGTTAACCAAACCTGTATGGAGCCAGTTACCCACTGTATTTTTCTAACCAAGGAGTTTTATGTGGAAAACTGCACTTTGTGAAATGACTGTTATTTTGCTATATGCAGACTGTGATAAGTTTGTTTTTCTGTTAATAAACATTTTAATACAAAAGAAACTTACTGTTTGTGGGTGTTAAACACTAAAGACTGCTCCAGCACTTGAGTGATTCCCTACAATATATACAAATGAGTATTGCAATTTTTGTTGGTACCTTTTTTAAAAAGAAGTATCACCAAATACTGCAATACTCTCTCTCTCTCTCTCTCTCTCTCTCTCTCTCTCTCTCTCTCTCTCTCTCTCTCTATATATATATATATATATATATATATATATACTGTATATATAAATAAAAACACCTGATAATTCAGTTATTGCTTACTGGCTCATGTTATAATGGCTGCTTCACTGGCTCTTTTAAAGTGCTGCTGTGGTCCACCTTCAGACCATTGTGCCCAAGCAACTCCAGTTCCATGTTGTGCTACTAAAGCCCATGTGCTGTTCTGTGTGCAATTAAACCCTCCCTAATGCAAAGAGTAATTTATTGTGCACTACAACTCCCATGAGACACTGGTTGTCAAATCCAATTGGACACAGTTGTCCCATTAACACAGTCACTATTGCTGCGGATGAGACAACTCTGTGGCCAAGTAATAAATACAGATCAGGGATGATGGGATAAGTCAGAGAGGGTAGAAGGTGAAAACTTGGACCATGAAGCAGAATCCAAAAAGTGTGACTGTCCTGCAGAATCTGGTTTTTGGCACCTTAGCCTTTGTTATAACGATAGTTTTTATCTTAAAAAGTGAAATAGGACTGCTGTGATAGTAGTTCAGCATCAAGCATCAAAGGCAAGTATAAAAATCAAAGAATGATTCAAAAATTAAAACCATTTTTACCCCAATGCCAATATAAATTACTAAGAAGTGTATAATGTTTTTTGGTGACACAAAATAAAGTGTGGTGTATTTATTATAACATATATAAAATAAAGTACCTGTTCCATTACTTCAGGAGCCATCCAACATGGCGTGCCTACAAATGTTTTTCTAACTTTGTTCCTGGTGACGTCTCCACCTGTTGCTAAAAATGAACTAACTCCAAAATCTGAAAAAATAAATAGAAAACCAAAAGCTTAAATAAATAAAAAGGAACATCCTTTCAGTCTACTTTGTAAAGCACACCTGTTAATGTAGAATAATAATGACAAAATATAGATTTTCCTCTGCATTTAAAGGGGTTGTATTGCTTGCATTTTGGTTTTCTCAATTAAAGTACATTAACCTCCTTTTTACCATTTATCATGACAATTTTGTTAATAGGTTTTGATATACTCAACTATAGCAAAATAGTATTTATGCATTGTGTCAGGCAGTCTGCAGCTGAGAAGGATTCTAAGATATAGATCTGAATTCCTAACAGAGTGAATGCATATTTAACAAATGACGCTCATATCATTGTTGTTCATTGTGCTTATCAGGTTAATAACTGTACATATTGCAATTTAATTTGAAATGTGCTATTTGATGTATTAAAGGGAATATTGTTAAAAAAAATAGCATTATACGCACATTGCAGATGTCATTGTAACAATAAAGAATAGGTCTTGTGTTTTGCTTGGAACCCTTGGCTCACATTAGTCTTGTAAAAGAAACGAATAGAGATGTGTACAGACCTCAGTACTTTACATTTGGTTCCGATTCTACTGCCATGGTTTGTTTTGCTTAGTTTCTGATTTTTTTGACACAGGTTTTGGGTTCTGATTTTTTCCAAAACTGGAAAAAAAAAATCTAAACAAATACATTTTCATGTGTCTGGTGTTATTCTGTGGCTCTTGCACAACCTCATTTGGATGAGAAAGAATTCCATAGATCACAATATTTTTAAATATTAGAGTAGACTGAAGGTTCTGCCTTAGAACTACCCCAGATGTGCCCCTTTTCCTGGCCTGAAAACCTTTGGCCCCCTTCTTGCCCCCTGCAGATTCCCATGAACCCTATATAAGCTTTTCTGCCCTAGTTCAAGCTCGTCTTAAACCTCTCACTGCTTATTCAACAGAAACCATCCATATTTTCCCTTTAAAACAACAGTATTTTTCTCCTGATGAGAAGTCTGAACCCACAAATTTGCCCATCAAGCTGCTGCATATCTTCTCTTGGGTGCATATTAACCTAAAATGGTGCCAGCACAAAATGGTGATGAATTTAAACAGTGTTATAATGTCATGATGTGACAGTCATCACATACAAAAGTGAATAAATAAAAAGTCAATATTAATTTCTCCAGTTTGAGCAGTAACACAGGAGTATGTCAGGGCAAAAGGTATACATGGAGGTAAACAACATTGAGTAAATGACTGTTATAATAGCATAAAATTACCTGCTATTTGTATTGATCCATCTTCCCCTAAGAGGATATTGCCAGCCTTTAAGTCCCTGTGGTAAACAGATATATATATATATATATATATATATATATATATATATATATACAATGAATTTTTACATCAGATTTGAAAAAATTATAATTTAACATCCTCGTTTAATATAATGGACTGAAAGTACAACTTTGGGAATAGAATTACTACAAAATAAAAAAATACATATTAAGCACAATTTGTATGTGTTTATCTAATGCTGAACATATATGTTCATTTCGTGCTTCTGTGTTACAATTTAATAAATTTCAACAGTGCCACAAGATAGACTGAGCAGCGGATTTCCAGTCAGTTATGTATACATGCAGTAATTTGACTTCACACCACAATTCTCCTTGGGGGCCTCATTGTCAAAAGTCCAAATAGCCACGTAGAGGTCTGAATTCACATCTATTCACCTTTTCCCGCTTATTGAGTAAACCCTGCGATGTGGCAAATATGCAACCAATTTGGGTGACTACGATAGTTGCAATCTTACAGAGCACTTTGCATCACTTTGACTAAGCGGAGGAATGTGTCCAAGGTGTGAATGTGACTATGTGAACTGCTCAGAATTCACCTACTGGACTTTGCCACTTCAGACTGATGAATTGGGGGGGGGGGGGGGGGGTGATGGCAGGGTCCCGTGTTGTGTAACTATTAAATCAAAAGTGACAATGGCAACTGCATCTAAATGACAACATGACCTAGGGACAAGGTGACATAGAAATAGAATATTCAGAGAATACAATTAGGGGGACAGTGTGAGACTGATGTCACTGCACTTCACTGGTCAAATTCGCCTCATTCGGCATGACTTTGTATCCTACTTCTATCTGGCTGACTAGGCCACACTACGCATGCGACAGTGTTAGTTGCTGTATGCTGGTTCGGTAAGTCTATTCACATCTTAGTCAATAGTGACAAGTGAATTTGTGACTATTTTAGTGATGCGACTTGAATTGTAGTGAGGTGAATTCACCCTTTTGACAATAAGGCCCTGGATTCTTTAAAAGGGTGTTGTTAACCTTGGAGATTACTTTTAGCATGTTTAGATGTATTCTAAGACAGTCTACAATTGCTTTTCAATCTAATTTTTTTTTATGTTTGCAGAACTGAATTTTGTCCTACACAGAAGTGTTGCACTGCAATCTTCTTTTCCCCTTATGAGAGCTGTAGAAAACTTACAAATCCTTACATTTTTTGGACAATGAAAATTCTGCTGTTCAAGCAAGATGGACAAAGGACAATATTCCTCTTACCTATAATAGTAAATTCTGACACAAAGGGGGGAATTCACCATTGAGCAAAGTGAGCTCCGAATCCTTCGGCTCACTTTGCATGTGGTGTTATGCGCTCGCTGATGTCCGCATGCAGGGATTCCAGTCTCGGCGAGAGAAAAGAGTCGCCTCGCCGAGACTGGTATCCCTTTAAAGCGTCGCTGATGTCCGCGTGCAGGACATCAGCAAGCGCATAACAGTGTGTGCGAAGTGATGCGAAGGATCAGGAGCTCACTTCGCTCAATGGTGAATTCCTCCCAAAGTCTTTTAACGTCCATTAGAAAATAAGCAGGTAGCACTTTAAATGTAATTCAAAACTGACTTAGGAGTAGGTGCAAGCAAACACTGGGACGCTGATTGATTTAAACCTTAACCTAAGCAATAGCAATTTCCAAAAAGTGTATTATTTTTAAAATTTAAGGAGTATGAAAAATTCTATTCAGCTCTGAGAAAAAGCCTAAATGGAAGGAATTATAATGACATATTTCCCTGTAATTTTATAAAAAGAAAGGAAATTCTGTAAATGCTGTTTTTTACCGAGTTAGATGAAAACAGAGGCGCTATTGAGCAATGCATTGGACAAGGGGGCAGCTAAATGAAAGGAAATTCAGTGATTGGTGAGAAAAGGAACAGCTCAACAAAGGGTTACTTTTATATAGACACTGACAGATCCACCCAGAAAATCAATGTTAATGGGTAGAAAAGAGATTTAAATCATGTATTGTAGAAACATTAGTAAAGACGAACTTTCATTGCCTGGTCGTTTGTTTGCTATTTTTCTCAGTTGCTTATGAGAAAAAAATCAAATGTATATCAGCAAATAGATTTTAATAGAATTAGTGATTAAAAAAAGATAATTTAGATGCTTAGAATATCATTTTATTGTGTTTGTGAAAAGCATCAATGCAGCCAAAATAGCACTAAAATGGATGAGCAGGAAAACGTCAGATGGAATTGGAATCAACTTAGTAACTAAAAATTGTAGTGAAGAAGGAGAAACATGAATGTTGATAACATACTGTGACGTAGTCAGCGGAATAGAACCAGGATGCAAAGTTATGTGGAGTGTGGTAAATTCCCTGAGTGAAGTCCAGTCACGTCATCCTCACAGTGTCCCATTAACTGTATTCAGTGAATAATACATCCATTTCTATTTCACCTTGTCCCTAGTTCAAGTTGACATTTAGGGGATTATTCACTTAAGTCCGATAAAGACAGTCACAATAGACTGCTAAATTCGCAGTTGCGTCTTTATAATGAGAATATTGTCACAGTCTCGACTTTATTATGGAACAATTGTCGCAATCTGAACTTTCAAAATTTGTTGCGACTTTACAATGAGGAAATGTTAGCACATTTACTATGGGAATTCGCTGTTTGCAAATTCGACAGTCGAATTCACACCTTAGTGAATAACCCCCTTAGTCATAGTTGATATTGTCACTTTTGAATAAATAATCACCTCACACCACAACGGAGCCCTGCCATCAAACCCACCAATCTGATGCGGCAAAGTTAAATGGGTGAATTCAAATTCTCTCCTTTGACAGATTCGATCGCTTGCTGAATACTCTAATTACCTCTGCATGCACACATAAAGTGATGCGAAGATCTCAGTAAGTCTGCTACTATCATAGTCATCCAAATGATTTGCCTATATGCTACATCGCAGAGTTTGCCCAAATATGGGGAAGTGGAGAATAATAAAGTCGCGACTACGACAATATTCTCATTATAAAGACGCGACTGATTGCGACTGTCTTTATCTGGCGAATTCGCACCTATACGCAACAATTCGGACTTTAGTGAATAATCCCCGTGACAAGCCACTCACAGATGTTTTCTGTCAGTAATGCCAAACTTTCTAGCTATGGTGAGTTGGTGAAACCAAGTACTGGAAAGTTTACTTCCCCTGATACTGCAAATGGAATTAACATAAAAAATGTATTCAAAGAAGCTCTTTATCATATTGTGTCCATTAATACCAATTTATTATTTACTTTGCTTCCATTTTTTCAGCAATTGCTTCTGTTTTTCATGTTTTGGGAAATCAGTGTTCAATAACAAGCCCAATTTTTGTATGAAAAACAAAACACTTTTAAGATCTCTTTTATGATGTAAGATTATCACCTGCCTGTACCCAGGCTTTAGAGAGGTGGTTACATATCTCTAAAAAAAGAAAAATAGTAGAAATTCCTATTTTCATCCTTTTTTTTTATATCAGCCACTGGTTTGTATAAGAAATGTTAGTAGTTGCCGAGTGTCCTTTTTGACAAAAACAACAGATTTGTGTAAAAATTGTTAATAATGATTTTTTTCTAAATCAAAATTATATATTTACTTTAAAGTAACTGAAAAAAAAAACATTTTTCTAAATCAGTGACTGTTTTCCCTTCAGAGTAGCAAACAGAAGGCTTCTAGTATACCAAATTCCTGCAGTGCTCAAGGCCATAGTGGCTAAATCTAAAGTATACAGCACACGAGGGGCTTAACTTGGTTTCTGCAATTTTTATAAGTTTGCAGTTCATTTAAATGCGTAGGCTCTGACCTCATAGTGAAAAAATGAATTATTCAAAACATATCAGTTTCAATGATCAATTTTCAATTGTTCGTGTCAACACTGAGGATTTGTTTCTATATAGCTGGGGGGGGCGGGAGTGAACCAATCAAAAAGGCTTAATGCATTACTTGCTGAGATGGGCTAGCTACATATATTTACAATGAGGGACATTTATAGATTGGGAGTAGGTTTTATCAGAAGCTCAAAAGATCATCATCTCACAATACTCTGTTTTTACAAATACTTTCATTTAATATTTATTTATAGACCTCAATATGCTGTGTAATGTACGTCACTGAGAAAAGCTCAGGAAAAGCTAAAGTCTTCTAATAAATCACATGGCGAAATTTATTAAATTTGGAAAAGCCGTTTACGCTTTTCCAAGTTTAATAACTCTGGGGAATTATTTGAAGTTTCTCCCAGTAAGTATTGCGAGATTTGACTTGTGCAATATACCTTTTCATGGATATATTTCATTTTAAAAAGTTTGTCACGGCAAGTATCGCACAAGTCAAGTCTCGCGATACATACTGGGAGAAACTTCAAATCATTCTCCCGATTAAACTCGAGTTTAATAAATTTCGCCCAGCCTACATGTCAGCATAATAAACCCACAATCTTTCCCTTCCAAGATGTCCGCATCATTATTTATGTTTTTTCTGCATGCCTAATTTCACAAATACATGGCAGCCTTTGTAGCAATTCAGCTCTACCCACTGCTGATCAAGCTGTTGTCTGGGCACTGGCATTTTACTGATCATGTGTGAAAACCATCATTAAGTGCATACTTCATTGATATTCACAGTTTAATGTACCATGTGATATCCCTCAACCAGTCAAACAATATATGTGATGATCTGCAGAGTTCATTAGCATAATAATGTGGCCTATTACAATATTAATGAGGGCTGGCATACCCTGTAATTTTAGCTTCTCCATTATGGTTGGGGTATATTTGCTCTTCTTTAATATATGAACACTAATTAAATGTACCATTTTTACTTTAGTACATGCGTCACTTATTATGTGATAAGAGCTCACCAGGTTTTAATGATGAAGACAGTTTCATACAGTTCTGGAAGCTATCTATAAAGCTGGGGCCATACCAGATATTTGTCCCATTTTGACGCGTGTGGTTAACCATGTTACAAACTACATACTCATATAATTTATGGGGGATATTTATCAAAGTTGAAAAGGTATTTTAAAGGCCTATTACTGGATTAACATTCTTTATTTGATTATGTCGGTATTGCCTATTCAAAAATACTCCTTTTGCCATGTCAGAAATAACTTTTTTATGCATTTTTTTTATATCAAAAAGTTATTTTCGATCTTTAAATACCCCAAAAATGCTTGATAAATAACCCCCATAATATTAATTTAGTGTTTTGTAGGTAACATGTGAATCAGTGTTGCAAATTTCACTCTGTGGTTTACAGCACCTAATCTGTCTGGAGGTGTTCTGTTGCAGTAAACACTGATTTGTTTATTGTCATATTTTCATTGTTTTCTAGCAAATCTGCTACAAAACTTTATGAAAGTTAATTCATTTTTTTCAGTGTTAATCTATTAACAGTTTACAGGAGAAAGTTGGAGAAGGAAAAGACAAATAAAAGTTAAAAGAAAAAAAAAATACTGCTACATTTCTTTTATTAGTGAATGTTTATTAGCCAACCTGTGAATCTGTCCATTCCGGTGTAGATAATCCAAACCTTCCAACACTTCTTTAAGAATTGTTGCAATGATTGATTCTTCCAGCACTCCGTTCTTATGTTCCCCCCTGTTTACCACATGCTTTATAATGTCCAACATGGAACCTGTTTCCATCAAAAAAAAAAGAAAAGAAATGTAAAGAATTTAAATGCTGAGGGGCATTTAAACCCTTAACAGGAAAAATGCAAATATTAATTTAAGAAGGCTCTCACGGAAACAACTGGAACTACAAATTCAGTTTTTAGACTTCATGAGATACAGTAAATGTCAAAACAAAATTTACCAGGCAAAATATTCTTTTTCTTGTCATTTTATTTCCCTCTTCAGTCCCTATGATTTACTTGTATCCTTTTTTTGGCTATAAATGAATAAGCCATGATGGTGCAGTTTAGAGGACTCATTGACTAAAGTCCAAATAGTTGCGTAGAGC
>WMED01022007.1:1503-11780 GCA_019650415.1 Pipa parva | reverse complement strand
CGAATTGAAAAATACAACTTATAAAGTATTTGTGGGCTTAGTGAAGTATTAAAAGTGTTTGCCTGTTCTGCTAGTTCCTGCCTAAGCTTGAGTAACCTGCTCCTGTACCCGAGTCCAGTGTCCTGCGTCCTGTACCTGCGTCCTTTACCAGCGTCCTGTTCCAGAGCCCTGTACCAGTGTCCTGTGCTTGGTCCGCATTGGTAACCACCACTGAACAGCTGACTTAGGGGCCGCGACCTGGGTACTCTCGGCAGCTGAGTCCAGTACCCCCTTGCGGGGGTTAAAGGTGAAGACCGAAGAGTACCTTAGACTCTGCGCCCTAAGACAGCTAGCGCCAAGTTCAGTGTGGTTTCTACCAGCAACCTCCTTCTCCTTATCTTACGGTTCCGAACCATTACAATTATGCATTTTAAATAGCTTGTTGTGTAAATTCTATGACTCATTTAAATGGGTATGCAACATACTTGTTTTCATTTTGGCAATGGGAATGCTATGATTATAACATAAATTGGGAATACCATAACATTCAGAAGTCAAGAAGTCAAAGTTCATATATTTTACAGAGAAAAGTAGGGTCATGTTCCCTATCAATTTATTAACATGATTTGACATAATGTCTGAAGTACATGTAGCAGTAGCTGTTTATAAGGTTTAATTCTGAAGCTCTGTCTTTGACTTTTGTAAATACCGTATATCTATTGATTTGTGCTCATCTATAATAAAGCTTAGTTAGTTTCTTTCCTTACTCAATTTTATATTTGTGCAGCCTTTTGTTGACTTTTAATTATTTCTTTGAAAGTTGGTGGCTGGCATGGGACTTTCAATCCTAACCTTTGTAACTATAATTTCAGTTTTGTGTCAAACCCTACTTATTGGGAGCATTAGTTTAAAGGGACAAAATTGTCACAAGTGGCACCACCTTCTCAGGTTACACTCGTGGTCCTTCTTATGGTCCTTCCTGTGCTGGGGCTCTGATTCTTCCAGTACTTCTGGGTTTGCAGCCAAATCACATGTGACATCTCCTACTCCAAATTCAAAAGGTTGAGCACTGCTACAAGCAGTAGCTCCTGTGCTGTCTAAGCAACTGTTTGATGTTACTCTGCTTCCAGAATTACTTCTAGTGCCTTGCCAAGAGTCCTGCTTATCTTCAGCTTCCTCTGTGGACAGTTTGAGTATAGCCAGCCTTTTAGAATATCTTCAGATCTATTTCGGCATTGTTTCTGCCTGGCTGCTCCAAGTGTTTGATCTTGCTGTTCTGTGCTTAAACGGTATGCTATACTCCAAGTGATCCAGTGAGCGATGTAGTTTTGTAGTTCCTGTATCCACCAGAAGTCTCTGCAAATGTTTCAGCCAGCTGCAACCAGTGGGGGTTAACCTGATTGCCACTGGAGTTTAAAGGTGACGACCAGATTCTCTTTAGACTCTGCACCTTGGTGTTATCCTGGTCCAACCCCACTGTGGTAAAGAGAATAAATTTCCTTCTTGGTTTCTGCATATCCCGCACTTGTCTCAGTTCCAGTATGCCTCAGTGCCTCCAGATGCATAACGGGCTGTTTGCTTTAGTTCCTCCAGTGGCACTCAGTTCCATAGTACCCCGTGTATATTTCCCTGTACTTCGCTGCGTTCCAGTGATGGATTGTGTAAAGTCACAGTTAAACACTCAGAGATCCATAACAATGATCATCCCAAAATGTTCACTATAATTCGACAGTTTTTTTATTACTAACACATCAGTAATCAGAATTGTGTTGATTATGTGACTGGATGTATGCACTTTTCATAAAGTTACTGTGGGAAATATTATTTTCTATCTTCAGGGGCCTCAGAAAACTGGTAGGATACGCTCAAGAGGCTACAATGATGTAAGCAATGTTTTATTTACAGACTCATCAAGTAAACTAACATGGCTTTATAAAAGGTTTCCTTTGTAACCAGTATGCCCTGTATACCTTTACTGCATAAACAAGAACTATTCTCTGTTGATACCACACATATACAGAGCAAATTCAGCAGGGAAAGGCTCCATCCCCATTATCTGTAAAGTAAACAAACCTCCCACTCTGTCCATTGAGGAACTTTGAATAATACAAACTTATGAGGTTCCTCAGAATGTCCAGTTTATAAAAGATGACTGGAACCAGCATTGAGAAGAGCAACAAAAAAAAAAAACAATACAAAATCAGGAACTCAACCTTTAAGATGACTTTCCAGTGGCAATTTTCTTTTACTGGTGTTAGTGGCCAGTTAAGGTGTGTTTTATTGCCTGTGATTAACAGTAAATACAAAGTGTAGTAAAAAATAGCATTGATGTAACAGGACTGATTCAGCAGGACTGGCAACTCAGCTTGAATCTTCTTTGAGCCACATGACCACATCATGTGGGTCAATGATTTACCAATCAGAATTCAGCTCCACTGAAAATCGCCCTGGATTCAAGATATAACATAATTTTAGCTAAAGTTACTCTATTTAATGAAGTCCTTAAGAATTGCAATATTCATTTTAATGTGTCCGATCCAATCTAATTGCAATTGAAATATTTTGTTTTGTATTTATTTATTTTCAGTTTTTTTTTATAGAAGCCAACTTTGCACTTTTCTACTTCTTTAGAAGTAAATCAGTTTGAATCTTAAATCATGCATTGCATCTTCATATAAAGCCTGAGGATTTCATTTTCTTTATTCAGTGAAATCACAGACTTGAAATGTTAACTGATGAGTTGCAAAGAAAGTCGGTGATTAAGGAACTGACTTTGAAATGAGACCACTTAAAAAAATCCAACTTAACTGTTCCCATACAGAACATTCCATATCTTCCACTTACTATTCTGTTCTTTTCTCTTCTTTATAAGTCATCCAAATAACAGGATTTTATTTTTGAAGGATGTTTTGTCATATCCAGTGGTTGGTTAATGATTACAGAACTGTGCTAGTGACCATTGTATTATAGCGTCTCCTAAATTTATATCCTGGAGCTATTCTGTTATTGCAGGATATATATATATATAAAAGTGTTCATTAAAATTTAATCCTTTTAATAATTTAAAGCAAAGGAGTGCTATTATATTATGTACAAGATATGTTTGCGTTTCATAAAGGGAATTCCTTTTTTGGCACTTATAAACTATGAATAACCTTTAAATGCCATTGAATATAAATGAATTAATGAAAAGGAAAGGGATTTCTAATAGTTGGGGTTAGACCAACACTACTGTATTTTCCATATTACATTTTATATTAAAAGACTCTGTTCTTGTAACCATTTGGAAAGGAGATTTAAGTTTACAATGCTGTAGGAATTAAACTGTTTAAATGAATGTAAAGAATAGATTGATTTTACTTGTCTGAGATAAATATGCAGGCAAAGCCCGTATGCCTCCCTGGCAGATGTTATCACTGTTGATGACTTCTGCCAGACTTCTGATTGCTGCCAGGCCACCTCTCTGCAACTCTGTGGCAATAATGTACTTAAGCCTGAATGGTGGGCAGTGGTGCAAGATATGAGTGTGGAGGCTGCAGAGATTATTGCAGGAACAATAGTTTGGCAGAGCAACTATGCCTATTGTGACTGAAGGGTGTATCACCTCTTCTGTTGGCAATGCACCTACTTCTCCTTTCTAGCTTGCTGTAGGAAGATGAATAGCTTCTTTTCTTCCCAACACCATTGGGGGCACTGAATTTACTACTGAGGCAAAATAACACAGTCTGTACCAACCATAAAGTCACTGAGTCTATGCTTGCAAGGCACCTACCTGACCAAATTTGGTGCTAATCCTTTAGTTTAGTGAAGAACAGGGCCACTATTCTGCCCGAGCTGCGTTATAATTATGTGCTAGTAGAGTCCTTCTACAAATGCAATCAAGCTAAAACTACCGTACTACTTACTGAGCAAACTTCAAAAACACACAGTGGTGGTTGATTTTGATGGACTGCTGAGATGATTCTAAGGCCTTTTGGAATATTTAGGAAGGTATTAATGAGTGCTGTTTTTAAGGATACTTTATTCAGTTTTAAGAAGTGTCATATTAGTCTTAGCACCATAGAATTTGTGGAAACCAAGACTGGCCACTCTGGACAGCTCAGTGGAATCTCTTAGGCCTCTTACACTATGGTCTTTAGTGTCAGTCAATTGGACCAACTCATTGGCTCCAGCAATGATGTTTAAACCATTTTTCACTGCCGGTGAACCAAGTAGGAAGAGCTTTGCACTGGCTTCTGTGTCAGCCTGTGCTGTGAAGTAAGCATCGGTGCTGGATAATTACAGCACAGTTCATGCTGTGACTGTAACAATTCATTTCAATATAAGGTAAGTTTTTTAATACTTTTTTATTTATACCTTCAAGCTGGGTTCACACGAGCGTATGATGTGCAGCGCATCATACACTCGTGTGAAGAAAAAAAAAAAAAGAAAAATACGCCAAGCATATTTTTCAATTGTACTTACGAGCAACAGTGTGAACGCTCCCTCAGCTTTCACATCACTTCCTCTGTGTTGCATTTTTGGCACGGCATATATACGTCAGCCAAAATGCAACACACAGCATTCCATAGTCAGCTTATGAATCTCATATGCTTGTGTGTCCAGAACTAGGTAAGTAACGTTGGCTTTCATTAAGCAATATATATATTTTTTTACACAAGCGTATAATGCGCTGCGCATCATACGCTCGTGTGAACCCAGCCTTAGTTCTCCATTTAAGGGCCAGATTCACCATTCTGCGAAGTGAGCCGCGAAGCATTCGGCTCACTTCGCACATGGTGTTAGACTCGAGTGCTCTCTCTGGGAGGGGAATCCCTTTAATGCGCATGCTGATGTCCGCGCTCAGGACATCAGCATGTGCATAACACCATGTGCGAAGTGAGCCGAAGGCTTCGCGGCTCACTTCGCAGAATGGTGAATCTGGCCCTAAGTCTTAAGACACTCACAAGCATATCTAACATGGTACTGTAAAACTGAACTTAGACAAAGTAGTGGATCAACATCAGTAATTGCTTTACTAGGTTAGTAATGTTTTGTAAATGGCAATGCAAAACAGATATTGTTGCACTCATTATTTAATTCTTGATTTACAAATTTATCAGTAAAGGCATTACTGCCCTTTCCCAACCCAACACAGTGTTTGCATTATTATCCTCTAAGGAAAGATAATGATATCATAGCCTAGAGACAAATTTCACAACAAAAGCAGCTTTGTGATTTGAAACTTGGCAGTATTATGGTTTGAAATGTTCCAGTTAGAACCAAACATTCCCTTGCTCTGTTGTTTAGCATGCCAGTCCTTGTGTTGTGTTGTAATAGGCTCTTGGTCACTTTGACGGAATGGATATTTGGTGGAAACTGGAGTGTAGAGGAATATACTTGGGTTCCATTGATTTCCCTGAAATTAGAGCTGATATCAGTGCTGGACTTATTATGAAAATAAAATTCTTTTCTGCACACATTTTCTATGGCCAGACCTGTATTTTTCATCTCCCCAACATTTCCTGCTCCTTTGTGCATCTTCAGTTGTACTTAAACAATTGAGGGGGGAATTCAGAAAGCTCTGAAGTGAGGTGCGTAGTGTTCGCTTCACTTCGGAGCTTTCTGAATTCCCCCCTGAATCTTTTGTGTACTGCAAAAATCTGTCTGCATCAGGGAGACTTTACAGATGGAGGCTGATCATGTTGTGCCTTGTTTCTATGCTCGCTTTTGCCATTGATGAAATAAGTCACATATGTCACACCCTTCCTAACAGTTTGGCTTTTCTTCACCCAGTTGGATTCCTTCTACTGCGTTTATCTACTGTAGTAAGGGCTCTCATCATTAGCTAGAGAAAACAGTGCTGGAGATTGACCCTTTGTTTGATAAAAAATGGATAATATTGTAGCATTTATCCATCCCTCTATTGATTGTCCTGGCATGCTTACAGCGAAAGCTCCTCATTCATTTTTCTGTGTCCAATTCAGTGATAAAAACACATTGCTGTCAATGAAAAAAATTAAAAGGGAGTAATGGGCAGAAAGATTTGGACATGTACCAGTAGTTGAAATACAATTACACAACACTAACCTTGCTGCAAGATGTGCACCAGGCCCCCCTCCTCCCCCTGACCAAACTCAGGACACTTAATATTGGGGGGGGGGGGGGGGGAATTGACAGGAATAGATTTTGCAGGACTGCAGAGGGGCAATGATCAATCTTTGCATGCACAAGTTAAGTTATGCTCTCAGTGTTATATGATATTCTGCATGTTTTGTGAAAAACATGCAACCATCCCCAACCTGCAAGCAGGTATCCTTATAGTACCTATTAGGAAATAACAGTATACACAGTATATATATATATATATATTTTGTTACAAACTTGAAAACTGAAATGTTTGTCTCTTCTGCTCCATCATGACCTTGATTTACCTTTCTGCAACTCCCTTAGGTTGCTATACAATGGGGCTATTGGGGCAACCGCATATTCAACAAACTTGTTCAGGATTCTTTGACTATTAACCTCACTGTTAACTACCTTGTATAACACGCCACATTATTACCTAAAGCTACACGTTGCCTTAATGATGCAGCAAGCTGGGCTATTCTGCTCCTCGGAAAGGGTCATGCTGTTTTTCTCTTGTACTGTAGCTAATGAGAAAGAACCTGATTTGTTTTACTCTTACTGCTTAGACTTGATTGTGCTTCTAAATTTGGATAAATTAAAACCAAGCATTCGCTCCGGTGATTAGATGAGGAGACCCAATAAAGTACAATTTAATTGCTGCATCCAGTGTTTCATTATAAAACTCTGGGGTAGGGGACTTAATGCTTCCTAACACACATCATTTGTATGTGTATAAATGTCTTTAGGAAGTTTATCCTGCAGTGCTACTAGGAGAGACTAAATAGGATAAACCTCACTAGATTACTTTTTGAAAGATTAGAGGATGATTACCTGTGGAGGTGAAGCCATGATGTCCTCTAAGTATTCCAAGTTTCCAAGTATTTAAAGGACCAGTAATGCCAGTAAAATAATCCATTTGGATTGGCATGGGAGTTATTTTGTTAATAAGTAATATATTGATCTGTATAACACATGGTTATTTGCATCATAGCTCCACAACCAAACCAAATACACAGACTAATCATCATGTTACAAAGGTCCAATTTTAAAATGTATCCTGTTGGGAGATGAAAACAAATTTCTCAAATCCACATGGTTATTTGAATTTTATGGTTATCTTATTTTATAGGTATTTATTTATAGGTATTTAGTTTATAAGCGATAAGATGGACCCTATATTATATCCAATTGGTGAACTCTTTTTCTGCCAGCAGTTTAGGATTCTTTACCTGTAAAATAAGATGTCCAGATTATGTATAAATGTATAATTTTATTTATAAAGTGCCAAAAATTGACGCAGCGCTGTACAATTCAGCAGTACAAATATAATACAGACATGGGAAAAATACATCACACAATACATACAAGAGGTTCGAGGTTCCTGCCCCGTAGACCTTACAATCTAAATGGGAGGAAGACTTACATGCACAGACAGAACTACCTGCCTTTTACTGGTGAAGATCAGAAAGTCCAAATCAGTTCTATCTAGAGGCTGTTATTTGCCAGTGAGAGCTTGCACAACTTACTAAATCCTAGTGAGTAGTGTGTCATTTATGGGGCTTGCGATGTTCAACAATGCAAAGTTGCAGATGGTCCCTTTACTTTAGCAGAGACTTCCTAAGGAAAGGCTCAGGGAGGGATGTCCTACTATGCTTATTTATAAACTGTTTGACTGAATAGCAGTTAGGCTGTGAGCCATCCTGGTGGATGTGTCCCTTTAAATCACATTTGATAAAACAGCAGTTTCTCTTTGCCTGTCCAACTGCTCCAGAAGTGTTTATCTTGTATTACTTCTAATCTGTAGAGAAACTTCAGGATCTCATCCTCTCCTCTTGCAAAAATTCCTTCAATGTGTCAAACATTCCTTTAATATGACTAATACAGACACTTTTTTTTATTTTATAGGATAAATGACATGCCAAAGCCTGCTAAAGAGGTAGAACACCAAGTTTAGCTAATACTTTCTTTCTAAAAGTCTTTCCTTTAAATATTTTGTAAAAGGAATGTGTGTTCCTGGGTGTTAGATAGATGTGGATCACTTGTTCATGCTTGCAGCCTTCAGCATGTTTTCTTTTAAATATGTTCACTGTGAAATGGTACTCACTGCAATGTTGATGGTTTTGATTCCTCTACTTTTATGGGTACTTGACAACTGTGGTTTGGTGTCTTTATTGGTGCAATACTGGTATAACACTACATGGTCCCATACCTTACTTTCCACCCAAGTGCTTACATTAACTAGCCAGACTTATCTCAGATCTGCAGGGGATAAGGTCCCATGCACACTGGTTGGAGGTGTAGGTTATTACATTTATATACCTACTACATTCACAAGATTCTGTATTCTTTGCAGACCACTTGCACTGCAGTTTATTTATAATAGCATACAGGGAGTTCCAGGTTGGATTACCCTAGCCTGGAAAAAGAAGAATTTACAGGTCACCCAATCAGTTTAGTAAGGATTAACCCATTTATTAGTAGCGTGCCAATGGCTTCATCAGGTAGACTGGCATTGGACTTTCTTACTTGACTTAACATGGGCCTGCGCTTCAATGTTTTACATTTACTTAATGGGACTTAAGCTGCCATCTTATTGACCATCCCCCATTCCTATCATGGTTCCAAGACAAGATATAGGGGATTATTGACTAAAGTGAGAATTCCACTGTTGAATTTCCAAAGCAAATAGCAAATCCATAAAGTTGCGATTGCAACAGTAGCAGCTTATTGTGACAGTCTTTAGCTGGCGAATTCACACCTTAATGCAACAATTTCGACTTTAGCCAATAACCCCCATAGAATTTGATTCTAGTAAAAATTTTGGCAGAATAGCTGCAGGAACCCTGCTGTGATCCTCTCCAATTTGTTATTTGGCGAAGTCAAATCTACAAATTCACAAAACAACACCTTGGGCGAATTGTCAATAGGAACCATGATAAATACCCAGAATAAATATACATATGTCTGCTTGTTTGACAACTGTATTCTCCACTTAAGCCATAGTGAGAAGCAAATTTGCATCTATTTCGGCGATGTGACTTGAATTGTAGAGAGGTGAATTCTTCAGCTGAATTCACCCTTTTGACAATGAGACTCATAATTTTTGAATAAGCATGTATTCTTGGTGATGCAGTATGGCAAGATACACATTGCAGCCAGTGTGACATTAAACTGTTGTAAACATCTTTCAGGGCGAAAGTTATTAAACTCGGAAAGACCGCTCTGAGTATTTCCGAGTTTACCGGGAGAAATCTCGCATTGTTCTCGCGAGATTTCTTTCGAGATTTCAGGATCGAGTTTTCAATCCCGATTTTTAAATATTTTTGACTTTTCCATAAAATTTTTTTTTGAAATACCGAGGTAGAAAAACTCGATCTCGAGATCTCAAGAAATCTCATGAGAGCAATGCGAGATTTCTCACGGTAAACTCAGAAAGACACAGAGCGGTCTTTCCGGATTTGTGTGATCTTGTGTTATTTTGTCAACAACACTGATAAAGTTTTCTGGTATTATTTAAAATGCATTAATCTATATTCTAAAAGCACTCACTAAAATAGTTAAAAGCCAATATTTCAGTAAAAAAAAATACTGTATCTTTAGTTGCTCCTAAATAATATTGTTTATCTTCCCTTAAGTGTCTTCATTCCTTATTCTCTTCACCAATCATGTTCCCCAACTATGGATTAATTACTGTAGTTAATTCACCTTTCCCTGTCATTTGACTTTGTCATGCCTGATTTAGCACCATTATTGATGTTATTCATTTAGAATGTGCCATCATTTTCTGCAACGCTGCACATAATAAGGGGTGCACTGAAAATGTGACACAGGATGCTACATATTATAAAATGCACAGAAGGAACAAAGAATAAACAAATAATAAAGATCTGGCCAAGGGGATTAAGATAAAAACTTTTGGAAACTATACAAGGTAGCAGAATCCTGCTGGACACCTTCTCCCTTCTCATATCCTGACTCTGCTCTGATTGGCTCACAGGAAGTGACAAGAGCAGACAGAAGCACCAGGGAGTGATGTTAAAACAAGCAAAGTGGGGACAGGGGAAAGGAGGGGGGTCATGCCCAGCAGGATAGTAGAGGAGGTAGGGTGCACAGTATGGTGGGGTTGGGGCAACTCAATAATAGGGTAAGAAGGGTTGAGGTCGGAACAGTAAAGGAAAATGGGGGGATTA
>WMED01022005.1:0-11781 GCA_019650415.1 Pipa parva | reverse complement strand
CCCCACAGAGCTGCACATTGCCCCGCAGAGCCGCACATTGCCCCGCAGAGCCGCACATTGTCCTGCAGAGCCGCACATTTCCCCGCAGAGCCACACAATTCCCCGCAGAGCCACACATTGCCCCGCAGAGCCGCACATTGCCTCACAAAGGTGCTAATTTCCCCAGCAGATGCAAATCACCCAGCAGAGCTGCATATTACCCCCACAAAGCCGCTGATTGCCCCGCAGGCATTCCCTTGATGTATTGTTTTTAATCTGTTGTTTTATGTGGAAAACCTGATGCGGCCCAGCCTCACCCAGACTCTACCTCCAGCGGCCCCCGGGTAAATTGAGTTTGAGACCCCTGCTCTAAGGCATCACATTTTTGACAGCTGTTATTTCTGTATCTCTCAAGCCTTTCTTTACTAATTAATTGACTTGGTTTTGCTCTTCCACAACAGCATCCACAACAGCATCCCATACTCCTGAGATGGTTTAACTTAATACATAAGTCGAATTTAATTTGATTCTACCCTCTTATTTACATATACTAATATTAATAACCTTTACTATGCCCTTCTAGCAATAAGTGTTGGTAACAAGCTTATTGTCTACTTTTTTACAGTTTCTATATTTGTATGTATGTATGTAAAATTTTATTTATAAAGCACCACAAATGTACACAGCGTTGTACAATTCAGCAATACAAATATAATACAGACATGGGAAAAGTGCATTACACATTACAAGTGAGGAACTTATAAGCATAAAATCATTTGAAGTGCCAGGTTGTGATTGACACAAGAGGATGGAGGTCCCTGCCCCGTAAAGCTTACAATCTAATCTAAATATTTATCTTTGCTTTTCCTAAATCAGACCTATCATGGTACTGTTGAAATAGTTTGACTGTTTTAACAGCTTATAAGAATGGTTTGTATTTATATTTGGTAATATGGAGTCTGACATACTTTCCCATACTTCAGTAAAGCAAGAAAATATAATCTATTGACTTCAGTAAGTCAGTGCTTTATAGTGGCCATTTTATTTAAAGGTAGTAGAATGGTTGCTTGGATATAGCAATCAATATCATTTGAAAATAAAAGCACATCCCAACCATAGAGGCAGTTAAGCTTTACTTATGAATATAAATGATGTATTTTTTTTCAATAAACTATTATTATAGCAGCTAGATCGCATTGTGTTTACTAGTTGTGTTCTTCACCCATGGCACACTTTTTTACTGCTAGACATCCAATTTGAATATTTTAAAAAGTGACATTTTTAGCATTCTGTTCTAAAGGCGTTTAAGGAAATAGGTGCACATGTTGCAGCTGGGAGTGACCTCAGAGACACATCTAGGAACCATAATCTAAATTTTGACCTCACCCTTATTGTCAAGTGGAAAATTATGAGACAGAGGGCAAGATACTTGATATGGGTGTGGGCTGTGCTGGCAGAAACCCAAATATCTTCTGAATAAAAGAGAACTGAAATTGTTGCACATTTTATTCCAGCGATAACTAAAACACAGTTTAAACATCTGTTATCACTTTCTTAAGGCAGGGAAATGTGCTTACTCTATAGTGGTGTCTAATTTGCACTACAATTCACATGCTGTGGTATGTCTGTAAATGTATCAGAAAAACAGAGAGGTATGTACACAGCAGTAGCTGAAAATAGTTTTGCACAAGTCCTATGTCATGTTTTGGTAGCTAATGTTATGCTACTGCCACCTAGGCTTACAAATTATACCCATAATCCTCTGTGGAACCACACAGTATATGGCTACTTAGCTTGGTCATTCCACCACCTGCTAGCTCTCTGTAGGGTATGGGCTTAAAAATACAGCTTGCAGAAGAAAGATCTGCAACAGTTATACAGAGAGTAGTGTATGCAGTGCAAAAGATGTCTCCCACACATCAAAAAAAAATCACCTGCTTCTTGAGCCCCTAGAAGCATGATCCAGGTAGCAGCAATGACCACAGTATCCCTTGTAGTTCTCCCCCTCGCACACAGAGTTACAAATACAAGGCACCAGGGCCAGGGATTCTTGGCACCAAAACTCTTAATGAATTATTTGTTATGACAAATTGATATTCACCGTGTCTAAACATTGGTTTCAGTCCAGCATATTTCTTTAATACTATAAACAAACATCAAGAGCCAAGATATGCCTCAGTTGACTTTTTCAAAACACAGGATCTTACTCTGAGATGTTTTTTACACTCCCTCATTGAAAGCCCTAACCATGGCAGGATTTTTGTCTTCCACCTTTAGAAGACAACTCCTGATTCTGAGATCTTTTTGGGGTTTCTGCTGACACTATAAATTAGATACCATCACTGGTGTGCATTGCCCGAATCTGTCTTTTGTCTGTGTAAGCATGCTGCTAGATGCTCAAGATGCCCCTTTATTAAGTATTAAGGTTCTGACCTGGCAAATGTATCTCCATGTGACTGAAATGAGGCAAATGGAGATATATCAGAGAGTAAAATACTAACCCTACTATTGCTCCAGTCTGTGACATACTAAAGTCTGTGCTTTTTGCTGGATTGTATCTTGAAGTTCATAGATCACATGGTTTTGTAGGTGCAAGGATAGGTCCAGCTCATACTGGTCTTAGTTCAGGGATGGAAGGAGGCTTTACCTAGAAACAGAATGTTGTGTAAGGTTTCATATTCAGAAATGAATCCAAAAACTGCTCGATCCCCCTCTATCCAAACAGTAGAAATAAATCGGGTGCTCAAGGAGAGGAAGGATAGGACTGTATCAATGCAGATAGAAGGAAATCTCCGGCACTCCGAGATAAGTAAAATCAACTTTCTTTATTATACATCCATTTAAAACAAAGGAATTTAAAACTGAGGGTGGCACCTACACGTTTCACGCTTGTAGCGCTTAGTCATGGTGTGACTATGCGCTACAAGAGTGAAACGCGTAGGTGCCACCCTCGCTTTTAAATTCCTTTGTTTTAAATGAATGTATAATAAAGAAAGTTGATTTTAAGGTTTCATATTAGCACTAGTTGCCTCAGTGGGTTGACATATGGCTGTTCCATTCATTCCTTAAAGGATGATATCAATTTTAGAGCAGGCAAACAGAAAACCATGATATACAGTCATTGTCAGAAGCAGATTTCTATATCAGCCTTCATGTGCTGTTCGTACTCCCAGATTCAGCAGCAAGTGTTGGTGTAAATATTGGGAGTGCTTTCCTTTGGTAGTAAAGTGAGTTTCTCTGTTCTTTGGGACAGTAGTATTAGATTAGTAATATATAATGGTTCAAATAGCTATAAGGTGTTTTTCTGGGTCTTTGGTGATAAATTGGTGTCTCTGAAACTCGTAAGAACTGGCGTGGTTGACTTTTACATAGCATTTAGCACAAGGTAGTAAGCTCTCAGTCCTTCAACACATAGTCTGTATACATTGTTGAAAAAGATGTGCTGTTTGTTGACTCAGCCACTTGAGTCTGCCAAACATCCATCCCAATTTTTATTCCCCAACATCCTGAGGGAAACCAATCATATCCTGAGCTGTCCCAGGTATTCCATGACCCTAGTGCAGTTAGTTCTTGACTCCTTCCCTTACACTTCCCCAATTTACATAATTTCTTATGTCATTCTCGCTCAAATAGCAAACACAATAGAAGTATGTGAAAGAAAAAGAATTTGATTCAGTTAGTATTCAAAAACAAATGATTGAATTTAATAAACCAAACAAAATTGAAAGGGTTCAGGATTCTGTAGTATAATATAGTGTGTGTCTAAAAATGTCAAAATAAGAAGTGAGAGTGAATTGACAGACTTTTAATAACCATTTTGCCTTCAAATAGAGCAGGATTGACTTCAGCATTAGTCAAAAGTTGTCACCCCCATTCTCTTACTGAAATGTTAATCAGAGTCCACTGGATGCCCCAGATGCTGAAGTCAAGCCTTCTCTATCTGTATATTGTTTTATTTGGCTAAATGCCATTGTTAATTTGTGAAATATCATAGTCAGCCATATCATTAGCTGTACCATTTTACTGATGTTTATAACCTCCTCATCGTTGTGACACAAGGCTAAAAGCAGTTTTGGAAGCACAATATACACAGATTCCACACCTACATCATTAGATTTGAAACTGGCTAAGAATGATTTTTGAGTAAACAAAAACACTTTTCACATGACACACCAACGAGACTCTAATAAACATGTAGCCGTCAAGAAGATGACTTTTGCTGTTATCTTTACTGAAATGAAAAACAGATCTTTAGGAATTGTCTTACGTTGTTGTTGTTGTTAAAATACACTAGAACTTTTCCCACACATTTTTAACTTTTTTTTTTTGAATGAACAACCCCATCAATTATTAATGAAAGTAGCATATCGTTATAAATAGTGCTTTAGTAACATTTTAATGGTATATACAGGACACAGGAATGTAGGATTTCAAACTGGGCTGCTTTGACTTCCTGCTCAACGGAGTCAGTTTAGACAGATTTTAGTATGTTTTTCAGGTCAGTGCCAGAATGGAGGGAACAGATTGGGCCTGTTTACAACAGGGCATTTGGAAACCAGTGCAATTGCCCAGTTTGTACCCATCTAAAACTGACCCTGCTGCTCACAAAACCACAATGTCTAAACAGAAGAAGTTTCGTTACCGTTATTGATTGCTTGAGCATTCCTTGGCATGGACCTTGCCATAGGCTTTGCAATGTACCTGTTTTATTAGCTGAAACAAATGACATGAAATCTCTGTTTTATGATTAAAACTGCTTTTCTTTTTCTTGAAGGAAATGATATATTAATAAAGGAAATTGTGCAAACAGGAATTTGCACAGCTAAGCACTTTCAATGAAGTCCTTCTTGGAGCCTCCATTAGAATAATTATCCAGACTTCCCTCAATTCTCACTGCAGTTGTGACCTACAGTTGAACTGTAGTTTCCAAAAAAACGAAGAAGCAGTCTACCTCGGCTAAATAATGACTGTATTAGAAAACAATCAGATGTGTTTCTTCATGACAGCTATAAAACAAGTAAAAAGGAGGTGTTGATGTAGGACATTCAGAGATACCATTTTGTTTTTTCCTTTCCACAGATTGAGAGTTTAAAAAAAGTCACCAATGAAGGATCGTTTCAGTCATCAGCTATCATTTCTTACAACTTAAGCCTATTTTCCTCTTCCTTCTGCGAGTTTGGAATTTAGGTATGCTGACTATTATGAATGGCTGGTGCTGAAATACCTTTGCCTTTCCATTTCCTTTTATTGTATGTAGAACCTGGAATGTAACAGAGGCAAGTGCTGGGCTACCCAGTTTAAGTTGTACAATTTACACAGGAATCAACAGATCAACAAGTAAAAAAAAGAAAACACTCTGCTGTACACATATACAGTAAGACCAAAATGTCTGAACCTTCCAACAACCAATTAGTAGTACAATGCTGTAAAACAGTTTATAAATGAACAGTACAATGTAACTTGGTCAGACTTCCAAGAAGAAACAAAGGAATACTCCTTTTATAGTGCATCTTTAAGGGGACACCCAAGTAAAATGTTTCTATGAAAGAAGAAAATTAACACACCCAACACACTCATAAATAAAGTTGTATTACTACTGCTCAGATAGTATGATTCACTGTTTTAGCAGTCCTAAGGACTTGACAGGTTGGTGGTGGAGTCCCTGGAGACCATAACTGGAGGGTTTGGGTGGAGGAGATGCAGAAATGAGAGAAATAAATTACAGGTGGTGCTATAAAAGGGAAATAGTTACTTTACTGAATAACATTATATTTCACAAACTAAACCTTACCGCACAGACATGTTCCTAGAATTGACACATTTCCCTTTCATTTAAGCTTTCCAGTATTGCATAATAACCAAGAGGATCACAAAAAGGTAGTTGAGGTGGAAGAACCAATGCTATGGTAAAGAATAAAGGTGGACAGATTTTTTGAAAAAAAAAATGAACACCATGACATTAAGATCTTATTCTATTTTATTCATCTCTTTTGGTAGAAATGACATTAAAGTGCAAGGCATGTGGTATGTGTCCTCACTCCTTTCATTAGATGATGGGATATGACCACAACTTTCAATTCTATCCCAGCAACAGAGATGTCCCCTTGCACTCCAACAGTTAAATTTACACTTAAATTATACTACATAACATAGTATATAAAGTTGAAAAAAGTCTTCAAGTTCTTTAAGTACAATTTTTGCAAAATCCTCTACATGTAGATCCTGGGTTAGGAGAGACACCCTCATGCAGGCCAGCTACGAAAACCATGCAGAGGGAAAATGATCGAATCCCATCATTGGTGACCTATTTTTCTGGATCAGTTTTGGGCTTTTCATTAAGTAATCCTCAGTGAATTCTCAACCCTAAATGAATTTGTGACAATTCTTTTCAATTTTCCCAATGGTGTAGCCAAGTCATTAAGACATATTTATTGTTTTTGATTTACTGTTTTCTGATTTTTCTTGATTTGTGTTCTCCTTCTCAGGGTTGGACTGACCCAACAAAGCACCAAAGGATCCTCCAGTGGCCCCAGTACTGAGGGGCCCAGGCCTGATGCAAAAAACATCTCTTTTAACATTTGAAGGTCCCTAGCTACCATTAATTATACTAGCACTTAGCTCTTTTGTAACATTCTCCAAATCCAATGTATTAGTTTAGTTCTGGTGTATACGACAGCTTTTGCTAGTAAGCTGTGGACCCTGGCAATCAGCTTCTGTGTTGGGCCCCAGATGCCTCAGTCCAACCTTCACCTTATGTGTAGGAGTGCTTCTTTAAAAGAATGGGCCAGTTTCCCCTCGATACTGCAGAAAACACAATCAGGTGCCTCCAATATTTAATAGCATTTACAGTGTGGTGAAACTGTACTGAGGGAAAAGAATAATTAAGCACATCATATCTCCAAAATGCTAAAAATTGTAAAACTGATTGTAAGAAAAAGTTTAATTGCATCCTAAGAACAGAGGACTTGCGCTGCCCTGTCACTGATGATTTTTGTATCCCGTAAGCTTGTTATTGATAAAACTATAATGTGCTGGAGCTGGGGGAATTATAGCAGAAAGCTATATTTCTGCTTATTCCCCCCAGCTTTGGCACATTACAGTTTTATCAATAACAAGTTTACAGGCTTCAAAAATCATCTGTGATAGGGCAGCGCAGATCCTCTGTTCTTTTTTGATTTTGGACTGTATTACTGTGTGGGTTAGAGGAATTTGCTGCAAACTTGTATGGAGGATAGTATGTACTGTATATTTGTGTGTATATTTCTATTTATAAAGTGCCGCAAGGTTACGCAGCGCTGTACAATCCAGTAATAATACAGACATGGGTAAAGTGCGGAACAATGAACAAGTGAAGTAAATTACAGGCATATAATCAAGAAAATACATCACTCTAAGTGCCAGGTCAAGATTGAAACAAGAGGATGGAGGTCCCTGCCCCATAGAGCTTACAATCTAAGTAGGAAAGAAAGAAAGTAGTAAGAAAGATCTGTTTGAAGCACCTGGTCTAACTCTATTTAAACTGCATCCTAAGAAGCAGTTTATACAAAACAACTTTAGAGTGGATTTTGTTTCTACACAACTGAATACTGATTACATCGGTATTTTCTTGGCTGGTTCTGATTTCATTTCATTGAAGGTCGACACTACATCAGCTTTACACCAATTCTCTGATACAAATCATGCTAAAAAGCAGTTTGTAAAGAGGGATTTATTCTCTTAAGTCTGAATTGTCGCGTAAAAGTGTGAATTCGCCAGCTAAAGACAGTCACATTAGACTGCTACTGTCGCAGTTGCGTCTTTATGAAGGGAATGTTGTCGCAGTTGCGACTTTAAAAATTGTCGCAATCTCGACTTTGGGAGAATTATAGTAGTCGCGGATTTGCTATGGGAATCCGCTGTTTGAGAATTCAACTGTCGAATTCAGACCTCAGAGAATAACCCCCTATTAAAGTCCAGCCATTTGCAATATATTTTATTTACATATCATCTCTTTTCAGTTTTTATGGACCTTCTTTTAGGTCTCTCTGCCACCTACATTCTCTCCAGCAGTTCAGTTTGGAATCTTATGTTAGCTATTTGAATGAAAGGCTCGAAAACTCTGAGTAACCAATCAGAATCTTTCAGGAGTGCAACCTCACGGTGCTGCTCCTCACTTGATTATTTCTGAAAGCCTTTCTAGAACTCTTAATCCTATAATCAAATAAACGTCATAAGATTGCACAATGTTCAGCTGAAGAAGTGATAAAGAGGAGTGACATCTGTAAGAAAGTGGCTAAAAATGCAAAAAAAAAAAAAAAACCATTGAAAATCAGTATATAATATACAGTATATACTGCAGACATCATTAATTTACCAGTGAAATTCCATGTCAAAAAGTGTTGAAAGCTGAACTATTCCTTTAAATTGTGTCTTGTATTTGAGGAGGAACAATCACAAAGCAATACAAAACAGGTATTCGGCTTCAAACATAACAGTTCCACGTGTTGTATGTAGCAATCACTGCCATGCCAAATCAAATTATTATTTTTTTTTCTACTTTCTGGTATTACAAGTCTTTCAACACTTGGATGAATACTATTTTCTGGCTGTTTCATCACTCTTAATCTTAGTAAGTAATTTCCTTATTTCTTCCAGGTTAAGACAAGTTATATTCAAGGGTGTAAATGGGCTAATATTAAACATGCCATTTTCTAGTTTTTGTCTCAAACGAAAACACTGATGAAAAACCTGATTGTTTTGCTTTTTGCTTGTCCCAATTAATTATTCTGACTGATCTTTTAGAGGACCTACTCCCTCCTGCTTTATTTATGTGCTCGTTTTTTTTTTTTGTTTTTTTTTTACTATTTATGTAGTTGAAGACATTTTTTGGGATTTCCCTTAGCTCTCCTTGGCAATTAGTTCCCCTGCTTCCTCCTTAGCTATCCTGATTTGTTTTTTTTATACAGGTTTGATTACTTTGCTTATAACCTTGGCTTGAATTCTAATCAGTCATATTTCAGTATCCCCATCAGAGCTGTTCCATCCTCACATAACTAGTTCTACGTGACTGTAGAGGAGGGGCAGTCATGAACTTTCTTTTAGTCCTAGGCAAAAATTATTGATTAAAATTCAGCTAGGCTTCTAAATTGGTGTGGTGACTATATGACCTCTGTGTGAACTATTTTTTACTCTCTGGTTTTAATTCGTATTGCATAAATTTGCATCTTAATGATACAGCCACATTACATTCAATAGTCCTCTAGACTTTGCTGAGAGGCAGTTTAGGCAATCGATGCTATTTCATTACAAGAATCCTGAAGAAGAGTAACATTGCAGGTTACAGCTAGATTGATATTGTTGATTTAGGTTGGATGTTTTTGCAGATGTTAACGATAATTAAAAATATGACAAATTCTAGTAAATAAAAAAAAATAGATTGTTAATCTGTAACTTTCATCTGCTTTGGGGACCTAGACGACTAGAAAATATCCTTTATGTAAAAATCTAGATCAATATATTAACTGCATATATGGCATATGTAAGGACCCTAAAGGTCTAGTGGTAGGCTAACTGTCACATGTATTCAACCATATGGGTACAACAGGAGGATCCATAGGTTCCTAGGTCTAGATCACATCTGCATCTCTCTGGAAGACCCTCCAGAAGTGTTAGTAGCCTTCTACTCAGGGATGGCTTAGTAAAATACAGGGACTAATGCGGATGTAAAGTTGTGGATTCTTCCTACTTGAATAAAGAGTATCATTATTTTCTAGATATTAAATTTACTGCGGTTTCAGATTATCATACTGTATAACGAGAGGGTCATGGACACACCTGTACACAGACAACCAATGCTAAGTCAATAAAAAAAATAAATCATCTATGAGGCGCCTTTCAAAGCTAAAGGTCCTAGATGACCTCCTTTTTGTCCTAAAGAATGAGCCAGACCTTTTACTACTAACTGTATATATCTTGACTAGTTAGTCATCTATTTGACTCAAACAGGATCTTAAGTGTTTGTGCTATATCCTATCTGCAACTATATCATTCAGACTTGTCTGCTCTTCTGCTGAAACTACAACTCCTAGGTAAACTGAAAGATGTTAGTAGTTATTACATCAGGGGTTAGACAATCCTGATCTTGGTATTTCTTGAACTGCTCTTGGATTGTACCAGTCAGAGACTATAGGAATATAAAGCTGCCTTCTCTTGTAATGCCCTTCTTTCTCACCTTACACCTACACCCAAAAGGGACTATAGATATATTATTGGTAGGGCCTAAAATAATTCTTTTCTCCAGTGTCTTTCAGTGTCCTGCCTTGTGGGACAAAAGGAAGAAACTCAGGAAGAGCTGGAGCCACTGGCTGCTATACTCTGTGAGGAGGGATGGTCTTTCAACCTTTTGTCCAGCCTTCCAGGCAGAAAGGAATATCCCCATTAGTATGCACTGACAGGGAGGGCCGTATGAGAAACTATTGTTGACAATTGTCTACAAAGGTGAAAATTTACTTCCCAACTTGAGATAGCAATAAGACTTTGGGATCAACTTAGCATATGGACTATTATTTCCTTGTAGATACTATTTCCTTCCATCAAGTTCTTTTTTAATGCAATCTACTGTATCAGCCTGGACAACCCGGAGAGGACATTTTGCATCATTACTGCCCTGATCATTAAAACAAAAACATTTTTACAGCTGTAGATGGAATATCTTTGTATCTAAGTACAATGGATAGCCATGTGTTCTCCGAGGTGGTCTCTTGTAAATGAATTTCAAATAGCAAAAAAACCTGGCCAAAAAAACTAAAACTAAATATGTTGAAAACAACCCACTGAAGCACATTGAAATACATGAACAGAAACAAACTGGTGACATTTTTAAAACAAACTTCTAAAAGGTGCCCCCCCCTTAATACCCTGTTATTGTTTGCTTTGCAAATTCCGTAATTGATAAAAGCGTTTCCAAGTTTTCTAAACAGTGGAATGTTGTTTAAAAATAAGTTTTGACTGTTTGGTCCATTTTTGAACGTTAGAATTTAGATTATTCTCATGGCACACTTGAAATTAAATAAAAAAGTCAACAAATAAAAATATTGCAAGGACGCCCAATATCAAACTGATGAATTATACAATGACATTTAAAAGCTTTGGAACTGCAGAGGAAGTGCTAACAGAAGCTTTCCCACAACAGGCCTCTCCATTTTGTCAATCATGATCTCAAGGGTACCTACAAAGCGACAGAAATATTGTATATTTTCCAAAGCTATTTAATCCTAGCGTGGAGTATAAGTTTGTATTTAAGTCACACACTCTTTTGGCACCATGACAGCACAATTTGCAACCTGCACTGAGAAAGTCATGCAATGGGTGTGTGTCGAGGGAATTGGGAGCTGCCATTGTGAAAACGTATTATGGTGTACTTGATGTGTTTCCAATATGATTTCATTTGTGTTCAAATCTTTGTTCCCTGCAAGAAAAAAGAACAGTACACAGTAGGGACTCGCTCAGTGTGAAACTCTATTTGTTTAATGAAAGATCATTTGACAATAGCTTGGCAAAATGCTTATAATGAATTATCCAAACAAAAAAAATAAAATTAAATTAAAATGGCAGCATTAATTCCATCTTGTTTATGCCCTCCCACGAAACATGAATATTAATAAGCAATGATAGGTCAGTCATTCTACAGCCTAAACAAATATTATAAATCATAGTTCTTCATTCCAAAATAGATTTAGGAATGAAACAAACATGTGTTTTGGTTTACAAATAGATATGTGCATGTACTTACAAATAGATATGTGCATGTACTTACAAATAGAT
>WMED01022004.1:0-11781 GCA_019650415.1 Pipa parva | reverse complement strand
AGTGGTGGAACTTGCACTATTGGTGACTGACTAAATACTTTTTTTCCCCACTGTATTAACAGTGTAATGTACCATGTGACATTTCCTAACAAATAAAACAGTAAGTGTAATGATGTACCATGGTTCGTTAGCATATTAATGAGGATCAAGCATGGCAGCCTTGTAAAAACAAGTATCAAACCAGTTCTATAAAATAGCATTACAGCCCATTATAGTGATATTACTACAGCCCAATATAGTGGTAGGCTATATACTGGTAGGCCCTGTACTTTCAGCACATCACTTATGGTTAAGGTAGATATGTTCTTCTTTAATGTATGTATGTATGCATAATTTTATTTATAAAACACCACAAATTTACGTAGCGCTGTACAATTCAGCAATACAAATATAATACAGACATTGGAAAAATGTATTAAACAATACAAGTATAATATCACAAGGACACTTCAGTTTATATGCTAGGTTGTAGTTGACACAAGAGGTTTGGAAGTTCCTGCCCCATAGAACTTACAATCTAAATGTGTATATAGTATCTTCCAATAATAGATGTCTATTCATTGTGAGAGTTGTTTTTTTGATATACTAGTATGTAGGCCCAGGGCAGGGCAAAAACTCTTTTGAAGTTTTAGCAAATTTGTCCAAAAGAGAAAAAATTCCTTAGCAGCTCCAGCTGCCTTATCAATCAAACAACCTCTTCCTTTATGCAAAATGCAATATTCCATATTTACCAGAAGGGGGTTAGGGCATATTACATCTTTATTTTCCCCCAACCTTCACGACTATATTAAAAAACAAACACCAACCAAACAATTCTTTTTAGAGCAATTGTTGAGTGTGTATATATATATATATATATATATATATATATATATATATATATATACTGGGATGACTTCAAAATAAATATACCACAGCTGGTTTCTTTTATTGTGCTGCTTAATTGCATCTTCTCCAATGCAAGCAGACAAGCATACTTTAAAAAGCATCTCTAAATGATTACAATGCTACTTTCCATTTAGTCATCTAGTACCTCCTTTCTATATGTCCTCTTTTTAATAAAATACTTATAAACCCAAACCCTCAAAACACTGTGTTGCATATTTAATGGGGTTGTTTACATACTAATTAATGTTTAGCATTTTTGGGCAGGAGTATTTAAGGTATTAAGCAGACTTTGTATGAGATATTACAGTCAATTCTAAGGTCATTAAAAAAAAGTAACTGCTGAAATCGTGGTTCATACAACATTCTCTTATCTGGAATGTGTCAATGCATGGCAACATTTCTACTTGCACCTACTGCAACCCATTCAGTAAAGTAAATAAGTCTGTTCACTGACAAAGTAATTGCAAAAAAACCTAAAACTATAAAATTGATCAACACTACATCAAACAGACTATCCAGTTCTTCAAACAAAAGGAAATAATATACTTTGAGAAGATCCACTTTTCATAAAACTGTGCTACTACTTGTATTAATAAAAATGTTTTTTGCTGGATTGTTGTGGAACTGCAATCTGTACATCTTAGTGTTCTTATCCAGCACTGAAACTCCACTTGGCAAACAAAAAAAAAAACAAAAAAAAACTCAAGGTACTGGTCCAAATACTTATACTACTAAATACTACTTTATTCTGTAAAGGCCACTGTGGGGCTTGTTTGTGAAAGTCCAAACAATCACAAGAAGGTATTAATTTGCACAATGTTTCCATTTCCACTTATTCATCAATCTCTGAAATGATGAATTTGCAACCAATTCAGATGCGTATGACAGTCACAGTCCTACAGAACTCTGCATTACTTTGAGTACAGATGCACATGACTTTTTCCAGTTTACCGAGGGCTGGACATTGTGAGAATGATTGCTGCACTCTTTCAAATAATATTCTCAAATAAATTGTATGGTAAAAATAAAAGAACTAATTTGAAAAATCAAGTAACTACCATCAACTAAATGCAGACCCTTTAATTATCTTTTTTTTAAAAATGCAGAAATGATCAACTAAGATAGTATTCAACAAAGGCAACCCCACCCCCACAAAAAAAACCATATATGGAATAGTCTTCTAACCTAGCTTTCTCCAGTCATTGAACTGCGCGGTAAGGCTGAAAAGAAGGACAAATAAATAAGTAACAAGCAATCATGGCTGACTTAGCCTTAGATACTCCATAAAAAGTTAGACACTCACCCCAATTGCATTGAGGTGCAATTATCTTATGGATTTAGAACAGCTGATTTAATAAATAAAGTTCAAAGTGAACAGATTATTTTCATTTTCCATGTTTTGAGTGACTATACCATGCGAGAACTGATTTATGCATGTGGTGGCAAATTAAATCCCACCCATGCCTTTCACTACAGATATATTGGTTTCTTCTGTAAAGAATAAAGAAATGGAACAAAGGTCAATGTCTGTTGATGGGGACTATTTCTTATAAGAGAGAGTCTGCTTTGCTAAGTATCACTTTAACTAGAGCTGTGTCAGTTAATCTCCGAGTATTGATTGCATGCTGTACCTAATCATGCCTCTAATGGAATTTGCTATTGATATCATTTGACTACTTGCCACTATTGATACTTGTTATAACTTTAGATCCACATTCCTCTTTTCCTTCAGTGAAATTGATAAACTACACCTTAGGGCAATTTCCATCCACAAACTACTTCTCTCAATCATTAGTACAATTGCATGTGAAGACGGATCTCTTCTCCCATAATTGTAATACTCTCCTTGCCTCTCAGCCCCAACAATGCAGGCTTAACCCTCACAACTATGCTATGCACACCTCTGAAAACCTCAGTGTAATAGCTATCCCATCTCAACACATCATTTCTTTTACTCTAGGAACTTTGTTTTACATACTGAAACCTCTGCAGGCCATAATTGGCTTGAACACTCACTCTGCTGGTAATATCTGGGCAATAGTTATATATGTATATTGAGGAGATATAAGGAATTACATTCCAGGTGCTGGGGGATCTGGGTTATCCATCCAATACAGAGCAACCCAGTGACCGTGTAAACCTTCAGGTAAATAACTCCTATACACCAATACCATGGTTTCTACCTCTGGTTCTGCATTTGCTGAAAAGTGTTGAGTTTACTTAAGTACAAGCAACATCCCTATTCAAAAGCAAGCCCGTGTATTAAAGGACCAGTAACACAAGAAAAAAACAAAAACAAAACGCAATTTGGAATAGCATTAAAATTCTTTAAATACAGTACAAAATGTTATATTTGAAGTTGATTTTTTTTCCATTTTCTGTCTTTTGAACTCTACGCAACATACTCATGAAGTGCCCCCACAATTTTAAAGTTAAATATCACACTTTCTAGACACTAGCTTTGTAAGAACAGGTTGAATATATACTGGAAAGGATAGGAACCGATAATTAGGATTGTGAGCACTGCCTCATGTAGATAATGTTTAACCCTTTATGAAATGGGGTGCAGTGGAAGAGAGCTGAATTCTAGTTAATATGTACAAGACAATAGTAAAAGATACCCTGAAAAATGGGATACGCATACCCTATGTATGTGACAAAAATATCTTTGGGAGGATTTGTAATATGACTGTATAAAGACAAGTTAAGCATGAAAAATGTCTTCCAAATGTTTGACTGTTTCATTTATTGATTGATCCAGCCTGCAAGTACACAGATTGGATCCACTACACACACACAAAACCCTTCTCATCCTTTAGAGTACTAAAGCCAATTGGTACATTTCCCCTCCTATTAATACGCGTATTGCATGTATCTTATGATCAGATTTGTGATCCTGCTGAACGGTCAGCAGAGTGATGTAAGGGCCCATATAGTGCACACAGCTGCCCTCTGCAGATTTTACAAGCCATAGGGAAATCTGCACATTTTATCTATATGCTACATGAATTTAAATGATTTTTGATATCTATACAGTTACAAAAACCAATTGCATGTTGAAATAACCTAATGCACTGACTGCTGAAGGGAGATAGGCAGAAGTAAAATATTTTCATACACTGCATTTTTAAAACTGCCCGTTTACAATAAAATGATTACACTATTATTACTCATTCATGAATAAGACATTTTCTTAAAATGTGCTTTCAGCACTTCGTCATTTAACACCTTCATTTACTATGAATAGTACACGGGGATATTTGTAAAAGGAGAAAAGTTGTTTGACCACTTAATGCTGGAGAAAGCATGTTTATTTTTTTTATTATTATGTCAGTGTCCCTCATTTAAAAAGCATTTATTGCCATGTATTTTAATCACTCTTTGATGTATTTTTTTACTTTTCACTCCTGTATAAATTGGCAAAAACCTTCATAAATATTCCCCAAAAAAGTATTTCAAGATATCCCAGAAGTCTGCACAGTAAATATTTGATACCATTTTGCACAAGTGTTCTATATTATATGAGAGGCAAGGCAAGCCAGCATGTATTTAAACTTATGGATCAGAGTTTCAGCATGTGCATTTTATATGTGTTTGGAATAGATTTAACTTTGCCAACTACATTTTCATATGTGCCCATCCTTCAAAGGGGATGTTAGCAGATCAGCGCTTTGATTCACATACTACCTTATCTTATCAAAGCTGTGTTGGCAGGTATTCAAGTTCTCCTGCACATTACATAAAACATTCAGGGGGTTATTCACTAAAGTACGAATTGTTGCGTATAGGTGCGAATTCGCCAAATAAAGACAGTGGCAATAGGTTGCTACTGTTGCAGTTGCATCTTGATAATGATAATATTGTCACAGTCGTGACTTTATCATGGAAAAATTGTTGCAATCATAACATTAAAAAATTATCGTGGATTTGCTATGGGAAAGCGCTCTTTGCGAACTCGACTGTATAATTCGCACCTTAGTGAACTACCCCTTCAGTTATTACAAAAAGCTTTAGCTATAAGGTATACAAACAAAACAATGATAATGTGGAACCTGCATGGAAAAACATAGAAATTAATCCATGGTGTTATGTACAGAATGATTGCAGTTAAAAGAATAAAGTATGTAGCATACATCTGAAAGCATCTGTATCACACTGTTAATGCTCAGTTTTTAAGGCATGATTAGAGTTGCCACCTCACCTCTTTGATGCAGTAGAGTGCTACACAGTGTTATCCATAGACATAACCAGAGACAAGTAGAATATGGGTGATATACCTTTTATTGGTTAACCGAGTAGATTCTAAAAGCAAGCTCCCGAGACTACATAGGTGACTACACTCTTTGTGAGGCATATTATGTGAACTAAATTTGTTACGCTTTAGTTTTTTTTCATACCATGCCTGGCAAAGAAGCCTAAGTAATCTCGAAAGTGTGATTATACAATCTACTCAGTTAGCCAATAAAAGGTGTCATCTATAATCTACTTGTCTCCCCTCACCCCTTTAAAACATAAAAATACACATTGTACAGGGTGGATCCAAAACTAGTTGAATACAGCATTTCATTTCAAATAGATGCAGTCTGTAGCATGTATCTAAACTCATTTCAAATCAGCACCACAGAGTTTGCAGATGTGGTTAGTTTTAAAGGAATCAGGGGGCAAACCTTTGCATGACACATTATGGCAACATTGAATAAATCTAAAACCTTAAAGAAAGCCATGCTATCCAATCTGGTTTTTTAAAAGGTCTTTAAAACACTCATCAGTATTAATATGTTAAATTACTCCATTTCATGAGGGGCAAAATATTATAAACCTGCAAATCCAGCACCACACTCCACTAAATACCAAATGACAGACACACCAAAACTGTTATCATCCCTTTAAAAATAGGCAGTGATGATATATACATCCATTCTGGCCAAGGTCAATGCAATGCACAGGATAACTGATTACTGATGAAGTAATTCATTCAACATTTGTATTTTATAGGTTGTCTATTTTAAATAGATGATATTATATTATACTTCTTGTTGAGAGGATTTATTGAAGAGTAAAGAAAAATATATACTTTTTTTATTGCTGACATTCATGTTGTAGTTCAGGATAAAGAATAAACATGTGCATGTGCAGACCTTGATAATAATAATTAACAACTGACTTTCCTGGTATAAATATTTTGAGTACTTTTTGGAGAAACATTTGGATATTTCTCATCTTTCGTTTATAAAACTTCCCTTTAAGCTCCTGCTATACACAGCATTCACCCACCTCCGAGTCTTCACCCCTAACACTTTTGTTTGCGGACCTGGTTGGAATTTCACAGTATACCATGTTGTTATCAGGTTTGTAAACCATGTAATCCATTATATCTTTAGTACCATGAAAGAAGATGGTGTCATAAAAAAAACACAATTCTTCCATCTTATTTACAGCCTATAACGTCAGTGAGATAATCACATATGCCTTTCTTTATAAAAATCAATTAGTGGGAATGAAAACATAGAACCCTACCATTGAAGGGTGCTTTGGAAGCTCTTCAGCCAAAACAGGTCAGGCTCTTATGTTGAAATAAAGGTGCAGACTTACACTGGTGTTACAACCAGCAGCAACAAATGAAATGTTTGCTTAAATAATTCCAATGGCAGTCAGCCAATTAAAGTAAGGTTAACAGACCAGCTCTAAAACTGGGGATGGTTTTAAAAAAATGCATATGACTGGGCTGAAATGATTGCATTTAATTTACAACCTTTAGTAAGAGCAAATGTCTAAATGTGTCCTAGAATTATGTAATGAGTATGTACGTAACCTAACCATGCTTTCCTTGCTTGTCAAAGTATTATCCCCCTTTACATAACACTAACTGACACTTCACTTACATTTAATATGTATTTGTTTTTAAAAGGAATTGTCCTCTGCTGATTTAAATGAGGGGTCTGCTTTTCTGACATTTTACACAACATTAATTTCAATTAAAATAAAGTATTAAAAAATGCTCACTTGCACTACTAGGTTTTCATCATTTAGTCCAGAGGTCCCCAACCACCGGTCCGCGGACCAGGACTGGGCCGTTGGGGTTTTTCAGCCGGTCCGTGGCACCGATGACAGCTAGCTCTGTGGCTGTGCGCCTGGTCAGAGCACGCTCTGTGTGGATTGATAATGTTCTAGGCAGAGAACGTTATGCAGGACGGTGCGGGGCATCGGGCAGGTCTTTGAGGAAAACAAGCCCAGTGTTCCCACTGTCCAGGGAAACAAGCCTGGTGCTCCCACTCATTCTGAACCTTTGGTAAGTTGAATCACATTCTCATTATAAATGTCATAATTATATTATAAGTATGCACTAAACTCCACCCCTCCATAACACCGCCCCATGTGACCAAAGCTCCGCCCTTGTCCCACCCCCACCTGGCCATGGAAAACTTAAAGCCAGTCCCTGGTGCAAAAAATATATCCCAATTATCCACACAGAACCAGTATTGTATTATACAGTACGTAGCTCTATATCTGTCTTTACATGGAATCCCATTTGTGATTTTAGTCTGTCTTTCTTAGCCTTGTCATGGACACTGCTCACTTCTGAGCATGCTTAACTAAATAATTAACTGACTGGGGCAAAATATGCTGACTAAAAATTCATGTTACAACTGTCAAATAAAACAAATGGTCCCATCAGAAGAGAAAATATGGTAAAAAGATCATCAATTTAACATTTTCCATTTTTACAGTGCCCATGTGATTAAATCAATAATATCTTTATCTCATTTTATATGTATTCCATTTCAAAACGGTAAGCTGCAACTCTATCTTTGATCTAAAATCAAGTAAACATTAAATATCTGCCAATATTATTCCTTTAACCAGGTTCTTGTTATTGTATTATACATATACATGCCAAAATTACCTTTAGAAGAAGCAGATTGTAAAATATACCCAAAGCTGTTTGGTTACAATTTTGAAAACTGCATACTACAAATGTCTGCCACTTTCTCTTTTTAAAAGGAAGGATTATAATGAAAGTACATGCTGAAATGCTAATCTGTAATAATTTCCCATCCTTCCTATAGACTCTAACTAATATATAATGCAGTGCTCCCAATAAATTAGTATAGATATGCACTGAAGAACTACATAAAATCCAGTAGTAACTGCAGCATGCACCAGAAGTCATTAATTATTAGCCCTGCATCAATGATGCAATTATAAGTGTTTGTGTCTAAATAATGTAGAATAATCTCAGATTCAGGTGTTGCAGATAGTGGTTGTAATCAGGGCAGGGTACAAGAGGGAGCAATAAATCTTTCTTACTAGGGCTGTGGCCTCTTGACCCTTTCTTCCCCTCTTCCTTTCACCTGGTTATTGAAAAAATGAATGGATAGGTATTCCTTGCTCCTTTAAAGACACTTACTCAGACTTGTTTCTCCTTCTCCAACCTTCCGTGGTCCAAGGCAATAAAACACAGTTCATGCCAAAGTATTTGTGCAAATAAACAATCCTTTTTATTGTTACAAAACATCAATAAACAGTTCCACACTCCGAATATGAAATAGTAGTAAGCCTCCTGTACCCGGCTCCTGTCCTGGGTACCTCAGTATTTTCACTGGCCAGCTACATCCAATTCCCACTACTCCCATTGCTTCCCATTGGGGCCGTACACAGGGATATCTCTCTCAACCTCCGAACTCCCAACTGGCCACTAACTCCAGCAACCGCCAACAACAAGTATCTACTTCCTGTCTTGGGGTTCCTATATACACTGTGGGGTGTTACTCCTTCCCCATCTAGAACTTTCCTACATCTCCCAGTATCCTACACTGATTACCCAGTTACCTATTCTAACACCATGCTCCCGGCTTAACCAAGTAAGGGCCACACATTTCACGTACCCCCTTACATGGTGATATCTCTTCTTCAGGACCAATACAGCTACATACACCCTCTCTTCTTAATAATTGGGAGAAAATCATCAAAATGCATGTAGAATTATTCTGTTTGATTAGAAGGGAATTGGTCATTGCTTAGTTTTTATTTATTTTTCTTTCATTTTAGTTTGTTTTTTTATAGCTATATCCTGAATTTTCAGTCAGTGCAGTGCTTTTAGTTTAAAACAGTTTAGAAATATAGAGGGACAAAGGTGACAACTTTTTTGGTATGGATCAGCATCATAGGCTGTTATTGTACATTTGTACTTGGTCAAGTGCAATCTGGTCTTTCCATAAAGCTGATCAGTTTCAACCTAAATGTAAGGCTTTACTTCTTCATTAATTGCCAAATCAACGAGTAGTCTAATAAGATTTTTTTACTGATCTAACTTAAAACTTTGTTGCTATGGTACCATTGTGCTTACATACCTCATGGTTTAATTATACTGGATCACACTGCCAAAAGACAAATCAAAATTTTGAACTGTCAACAATTATTTATTTAGATTACATTTGTCTATAATAGTTAACTAATCACAATTAGGATTAAGAAAAAAAATTATATGTATACAAAGTTTCTACACCATATTTAAGGGAACACAGTGCTCGTATTGATATTTCACTATACATTTCTGGAATTGGGGTTTAAATGAAATGAAACCTGGATGGGGCTTTGTAAAGCCTAGAGATACTGGGTGAATATCTAAGCATATCATAGTAATCAGAGTTGTGGTGATTTGGAATTTTATTGTATTATATCACTCTCCTGCAATTGGATACATAGGTTCCTACCCACTTCCTTCTGAGGTGGTGCAAGGTAAAGAAGTCAAAGCTAGTAAGCAGGACATTGCATTCTTCATTTGAAGGTTCAAGTATATTTAAAAAAGGACCTTTTATCTGTTGAAATTATTTTGAATCAGCAATATGACTCATACAATTTCCTACATGTACTTATAGGTATGGATACACCTAAAAAAATGGAAAACGGTGGTTGGGAACACCATCCTGTTTGTGGTATGTTTCTAAAGGAAAAAGGACAAATCTGTGTACGGTGGTGTCCAGCATGGTAGCCATTTTGAAGACACACATCATGCCAGTCCTATCCACTGTCTTTTATTTATGCAGGTGTCTCCCTACTTTTTGACAACCCTGTACATATATTTCATTTCTTTTTGTATTTTCTTACTGTGCTTCTAACTGGTGCATCTGCTGTCTCATGCTGTCAAATTTTCTGCTGGAAATTCAGTTGGGTATTTAGTACTGGTGCATGAATTTATTACACTAAGCAAATCACTGACTAATCATGCCTCAGTTAGAATTTTTCCTCAGGTAGTGTATGAACTGATTAATGTGGCCTGTCATTTGCTGAATTGTTTACAAAAATCAAAACATAAACACATACACACACACAATACAATTTTATATATATATATATATATATATATATATATATATATATAGTATCTGTTCCCCTTTAAATAAGTTCTACTAATATATTATTTATTTATATTTTACAAGTACTAATTGACAAATTATTCATCCTCTTGATAATGGGAATGGAAAAATATGAGATATTAATAGCTACACAGAAGATTATATTTCTCTGTGTGCCTGTTGGCAAGCTGAAATTAGCTTCTTATTAGCTACTTAGACAGTTGGAGATGGTGAGAATGTCAATGAGGTTTGTCACCGTGAAATTCAAAACAGCAACACTCCTAAACACCATATGCTCTTGAAAATTTGGAGTAGCTTTGATTCTGAAATTGCTTCTGTTGGACATATCTAATACAGACATCACAGGCTTTGATTCATTAAGCTTTCTATATTCTATAGGCCAATGCATTTCTTGTTAAAATTACAAAATGTACAGTTGTCCCGTGGTTACAAATGATGAGTTAATCTGTCTTTGAAAGGGAAATTTGTAGCTCAAGATAAGAATTAATTTTTTTTTTTTTTTAAATCCACTGTCTTACTTTTTGTATTATTTTACAATGTTGAAAGTAAACTAATTGCTATTGTCATCCAGTTGATATCCCTGAGGAATCTCAGAGAGGGTGCCTTCATTTAGGTATTTATTGTGCTATGACAGCTTGCTCATTTCTTTTTGCATCAAAGTGCTTATTTGTACCATTAATAATTCACAGTAAAAAAGGGCTGTTACAATTGGATAAAGCTAAATTGAGGACAATGGAAACTGCTAAATCCATAATGGCAAAAAAGCACTAACCCCCCAATAGGGAGTTGTACTTGAAGGATCAGACAGCGTATCAATACAAAGGGCCACAGCCAGGTAGCAATGGGTACTGGTCAATAGAACTGATGGCATATTCACCTAACGATGTAACTGGATGGTTTAGAGTGTAATAGGCTGTGTACAAAATATACTGTTATTTGTCTGGTTGGGTGGAGCCTTGTACATTTTGATGGAAGAATCCAGCTGCCAGGTTGGTTGTACTTTTCCTAGGCCTCAGCATAGGTGAACACGGGCAATTTTATAAGAAGGTGCCTTACGTAATTATGTCATTCTGTGCATCATCATGTGATGTGCAGCATGATGATACAGTATCACAGCTGGATGTCATTATGTGACAAGTGCACTGATGATGTCATGACTGCACCATCATGAATTGTAAGGCATACACTGCTTCTAACACACTCCTCAGAGGATGAGAAATTCAAAGCACTACCATTATCTTCTTCCAAGCATTGCATTGATAGCAGAGTATGCCTCTCAATGCACTCCTTACATTAGGGTATGCCAGGGCAGACCAGTCACCCCCTGTGCACCCACTTATGGAACTCAGCAAATCAGAAGGTCTGCAACAAGTTTGTGAGTATTGGAGCAAAGCAACCTAAAGTGATGTGAATTAATTGTGTTACTATTACTATGTCTGTGTTCTCAGGAGGACTACTTAAAGTGCACCCGTCACCTCAAAACTAATACTAATTTAGGTTCTACTAATGAAATAAA
>WMED01022000.1:0-11782 GCA_019650415.1 Pipa parva | reverse complement strand
GTATGAAGAGAGAGGGCTCCATGCACTGTATGCAGAGGGAGGGCTCTGTGCGCTGTATGGTGAGAGGGCTCTGTGCCGTGTATGGAGAGAGAGGCCTCCGTGCCCTGTATGTAGAGAGAGGGCTCCGTGCCCTGTACAGAGAGAGAGGGCACTGTGCCCTGTAGGGAAAGGGGGGTCTGTTTGGTACCTCAGGCGGGGATATTGAGAGTTCAACACCCGGCCTTTTACATTTCTATTATTTGCCCTAGCAGTGAGTGTGGCCATCCATCCACATATATATGTAAAGGTGTGTGTAGTGTGAGTATACGGTCACAACTTTTCCTATATGTGCAGGGAGCCCTTTCAAACACACCCTCTGGAAGTACCACACAAGAAAAAAACTTCAGCTACTTGTAGTAGCTCATAGTGTAATACAGTCTTTTATTATCCCCAACTAAATTACAATTCAGGGTACTCACAATTTCTAGTAAAAAAATGAGCGTTTAAAAATCCACGATTCCGGACAATAGTGCAACTGGAACTGTAGGGATCTCCCCTCTACGCGTTTCGCCGTAGCTTCTTCAGGAGGCAGAAATCGGAGATATGGCATGTCAATATCGCCATATCGCTATTGTCCGGAATCGTGGATTTTTAAACGCTCATTTTTTTACTAGAAATTGTGAGTACCCTGAATTGTAATTTAGTTGGGGATAATAAAAGACTGTATTACACTATGAGAGTCTATTCCGTTTGATATTCCATGATTCCTGAGTGTGTTCCCTGCTGTCTACTTGGATTCACGTGGAGCATTTTTTCGGTTTGAAGAATGATTTATATACAAATGCTGAATCACCATTTACATCTGGTGAGCATATAATATGGCCAAAAGGTTTATTTAACTTGCACTTTTCAAGGTGTTGTTTTCATATCCATTGCACCGTCTTGGGGTTTTGGTGCTCTTATCTGTCCTATCACATCAAAAAATTTTTTGATTCGGCACTATATAGTGCCTTTGCGCTTCTTCCACAGGTTTTTTTCTGCAAGTGTTTCATTCTGTAAATGTTAGAGTACTCTTTGCAGAGAATATGATTTTCTTGCCCCTAATTTACGACATACCATTTTACTTCATGGCAGAGACACAGGTTATCTGTATAATAGATAATAGAGATGTTTTCATTGCTACAGCCTGGGGAGTTCTCAGTTAAGAGACCTGTGCTTTTGATAAAAATTGCATTTGGATTTAGAAATGTCCTGAAAACTGAATATGTCCAGTCCCTAAAAGCAACAAAAAAACAAAGAATTTTGGATGATAATTTCCTTTTAATATAGTTATCTGTAATGGATGGGTTTATTCACCACATTTTGCATCAAATAGTTATTCTGTAGTCATTCAATTTTGCCTATTCACTAAACTGCATATTCATGCCTTAATGCAGGAGTCGGCAACCTATGGCTCTCGAGCCAGATGTGGCTCTTTTGATGGCTGCATCTGGCTCTTTGACTGTAACGAGAGGTGCTCACATGCAAGTGCCGCTCGTTACAGTCTGCCGGCACACTGCTCAGCGCTTCCGGGTTGCTAGCCAGTCCAAAGCCATTGACATCACCGTGCTTCCGGGTTGCTAGCCAATGCAGAGCCGCTGACATCACCGCGCTTCTGGGTTGCTAGCCAATGCAGAGCCGCTGACATCACCGCGCTTCTGGGTTGCTAGCCAATCCGGAGCCACTGACATCACCAATGTGACGTCACATATGACATCAGCGGCTCCAGATTCGAAAGGGTTGAGCAGAGTTGCACTATATGTCTCTCTCAGCCAAAAAAGGTTGCTGACCCCTGCCTTACAGTAATGCAGCAAATAGTCATGTAGTGATTACTGTGTGTAGTCAAGTGAATAGGAGAGGTGGCTTATTGTAATGAATTCAACCCAAAAAGACATTGTGACACACAGTTACATCATCTCTGCATAGACAACATACTAGCAATATTCATGTATTAATATTATGAAGGACAGCATCTCCACTATGTCTCTTTTGGTCACCAATATTGTTGCCAGAATTGTAAAACTGTTGTTTTTTTTATTACATTCATTTCAGTGGAAGGACAATTCCTGGCTTATGTTGGCACTTTGTTGCCAACTTTTGAGAGAAATGTCACCTGTGTAGTAACAGGAACCCTGCTGTAAGTCAAACTGGGATATTTACACCAGTATGCCTGGTGTGAATTTGCACTTTGTGGCATATCCTGAAGTTATGCCACATTTGTGGCACTTGCAGAAATTTGTGTGCGGTGTAATAATGCTTACTATGAGTGAACTAACCACACCGCAGAAAATTGCAATCTTTCGTGGATAAGCAACACTGAATAAGTGGCGAATTTACTGCAAAAAATAGCAATCTTTGGTGGATAAGCCACACTGAATAAGTGGCGAATTGTTGCAGATTGACACATTTAAGTGACTGTTTTTCATATTGATGAATAACTCCCTTTTTCGTCAGTCCTGTTTATTTCTATCAAGTTTTGGATAGTGTATAATAAACATTGTTTGCATTGTATTTATCATCCAGACAAACAGTAGTTACCAAATGATTTGACACTGACTCTGTATGCACAATATAATTTGTTATTTTAAGGAAAAAATTCAGAGATTTTATTGGACTGCCGTTTTACTGTGGTCTCCTTTTGATTAATGCGTTGGGCTGGCATAGGAAAAGTCTGAACTATTTGTTTGAAGTCACTACAGACCTTTTTCCATTCATACGGTTTAACCCCTCTCTTTAGGTTCATCATCTGTGGTTATTCAATGGCAGTCTACTAACTGTTGATGCAATGATTGAATGATAGCATATATGCCTGAAAATTGAGTCAGCTTCCAAAATGTTATATCACTTAAATTTGTGTTTACGGCCAACAAACAACAAGACAAATGCATAAAGACACCCAGAAAAGTGATAACTTAAAGATATTCTTCCATTCTCAACAGTAGAAGCAATTAAATTAAATGTTATTAAATGTTATGAATGAAATGTTGAATGTGTTGGGTCTCATAGCATAACATCAATGTTTGTACATATGATCAGGCAGTTAATAAACCCACTAAATAATTATTACATCAGTGTATACATGGATACCAGCATTTCAGGATGAAAGATATCATATCTCTGACATCATCAGAGAAGTGCACATGGAACTGGCTTTTTATAAAGAGCCAAATGCACATGCAAATCTGAAATTACACAATGATGGATTCCTACGCTTATTCTTTTTAATCTACTGGATTTTGCATGTGAACATCAGTTTTAATGTCGTATAAATAAAATATCATTTAAGTAACATAGTTTGCAGGACCAAACCAAGTCCATCCAGTTCATCCTATATTTTATTATCCTGCAATGTTGATCCAGAGAAAGGCTAAAAAATAAAACCAAGGAAAAAGTCAATTATTCTCATTTTAGGGAATAAATTTGCACCTGAATTCAAATAGGGCTTTAAGAATAATTTCTTGGATGAAGAAGCCATCTCCAACTATCTATAATACAGGACCCTTTTAAACCATTTCAGTGAATTTACCATAACAGCTTTCTCAGGCAGTAAGGTATACATTCTCAATGCTCTTATATTGAAGAACCCCTGATATTCTGATATTGTATGTAGGTATGTATAATTTTATTTAGAATGCACCACAATTTTGCACAGTGCTGTACAATTCAACAATACAAATATAATACAGATATGGGAAAGTGCATTACACAATATACTGTAAGTATAATATCCCATGGATACTTCACTTTAAGTACCAGGTTATGGTTGACACAAGAGGTTGTAAGTTCATCCCTCGTAGAGCTTACAATATAAAAGGGAGGAAGACACACAGATAGAAGGGTAATCAGAGCTGTAACAATGTACTGAAACACTGGTCAATAAATACAAATATTAAGCATAAATAACTAATTAAGGATAAAATAAAATATATACATAAAAATCAGCGATAAATATCAGTGCTAGTGCTCCATAAGGAAGGACTTCAGTTTGGTTTTAAAAGTGCAGAGGGAAAGGAAAACATAATGGGGTATAAATTTCCAGATGTGGGGGGCAGAAAGAGAAAAGAGTTTAAGACGAGAAAGGGCAGTATTGGTGTGTAGCATGGAAAGCTGGTTGGTTTGGGAGGAGTGCAGTTGACGTTGAGGAATGTAAGGGCACATGAGTGAGGAAATGTAGGGAGGGGCAACAGAGTCAAAAAAATGTCAAAAGGAGAACAATGTAATGGATTTGTTTGCATATGGGAATCCAAGGAGCAGAGGGAGATTGGGAGAAAGGCTGTCCCTTCTGGGGAGAGAGGAAGAGAATTCTGGCAGCAGAATTTAGAAGAGACTGGAGTGGGGAGAGGTGGGAAGCTGAAAGGCCAGATAGAACAATGCAGTAGTCCAAGCGGGATAGGATGAGAGCATATAAGAGAGTGTTAGTAGTTGAGTTAGAGAGAAAGGGGCAGATCCTGGCAATGGTGTTAAGATAAAATCGACAGGTTTTAGCAGTGGAAGAGATATGTTTAGAGAAGTAAAGAGCAGTCACCCAAAGACAATGTACAGATGTTACAGGGTCGATGATCGCACCATCAACTAGAATGGAAAAAGTAGGAGCATGTCCAGGTTTGAGTGGAAAAATAATCAATTCCGTTTTAGTCAGATTTAATTTGAGTTGGCGCTTGGCCATCCATGGGGAGATTGCCAGGAGACAGCTATAAATTTGAGTCTGTGTGATAGGTAAATTTGGGTATTATCTGCATACAAGTGATACTGAATGCAAATGTTACATTTGCGCATCACTTGTCACTGCTGAGGGCTGATTGCCAGCAGGTGCTGGGGAGACTCAGATTCAAAAGGCTGAGCACTGCTAGGAAGCGGTGCTTGATCATTATCCAGTGATCCCCTTCAATCAAGTAGGAAGTTTTCTGTTTGGCGTTTTGGAAGCTGTTTTATGTATCCAGTGTTTAAAGTCTCTGTTTCAGCTTCCTCAGCAGCATGTCTTCTGCCTTCTGAGTGTCAGCTCTGCAGCCCAGTGTTTCATATCTTTAAGGAATGTCTTCAGGTCTGTTTCCAGTACTGCTTCTGACTGGCTGAGCTATGTGTTTGGTTGATGCTCCATTCTTAAAGGTACTCTTCATGTGATCCTATGAGTTGTAGTTCATCAGTTCATGTGTCTACTGATATCTTCAAGTGTTTCAAAGTTACTCTACGCTTGTGATGATCCTGTGAGTTGCAGTTCTTCAGTGATTTGCTTCACAGCTTGCACCTTCAGCTTCTGGTTTGTACAGCACCAGTGTGTTTATGGTGTCTGTCCTTCCTAGCTGCTCCCTAGCAGCATCTGTCCCTTTATTATTTCTAGCTGCTTCTACAACGTGCTGTTTGTAACAGTTGAACGTGTGTACACTATTACTGTGAGTGACTGTCCTGTTATACTGCACTGCTATGACCTCTCTACATTACAGTTCTTCTGCTCCAAGTCTCCAGCAGAGTTTCCATGTGAATCTATCCAGATGCCACCAGTGGGGGTTGCTCTGAGGGTCGTGGCCTGGGAGGCGTCTGCTACAAAGACCATACTCCCTTCCATGAGTTTCAGGGTGTAGACCTGGCCCTCTTTAGACTCAACGCCTCAGTGCTAACCAGTGCCAACTCCTGCTGTGGTATAAAGGATCCACCCTTACCCCTATGTTCACTATGTGTTTTCAAGTCTTCGGAGTCCTTCAAGTTAGTACAACTTAGCCTTCCAGAGGTGTGCCTCCATGTTTCTGTCTGTTTTACCTGCACTTTGCCTTGGTAAACCCTAGTTCCTCCAGCGATGTACCTCCCTGCACTTGTTCTAGTTTCAAGCATGCCTCAGTGCTTCCAGAGGCATAACTTTCTCTGGGTGTGCTATAGTGCCTCTAGTGGTGATCCAGTTCCCTGTGATAATCCCTTCTCCTTATTACACTGAAGAGCAAATGAGTTGAAGATATCACCCAAGAAAGGGTGTATGGGGAAAACAGGAAGGGACCAAGGACAGAGCCTTGGGGCACTCCCACTCTTGAGACAAGAGAAGAGGTGTCATTATAGCATGGGAGACAAAAAAGGAACAATCAGAAAGATAGGAAGCTTGCCAAGATGCTTGATTACAGACCCCAAGTGCATGATAAATTTGAATAAGGGAGTGATCAACACTGTCAAATGCAGAGGAAAGGTCTAGGAGAATTAGAACAGAAAAGTGACCCTTGGCTTTGGCAACCTGGACATAATTTGCAAGTTTACATAGAACAGTCTCCTTAGAATGCCCTGGCCTAAAACCAGACTGCAGTGGGTTGAGAAAATGGTGCGCATGCAGATAGTTAATAAGGCAGGTGCAGACAAGACGTTCTAAAAGTTCAGAAGCCAGAGGCAAGAGAGAGACAGGACAGTAGTTAGTGAGGCATGCAGAGTCCAGTCTAGGTTTTTTAAGGATAGGTTTAATACAGGCCTGTTTAAATGAAGAAGGAAAAGATTCAGTGGACAGCAAAGAGTTGTACAGGTGCGTTAGGGCCAACACAAGAGCAGAATCACATCACTTGATTAAAGAAGAAGGATTGGGGTCAAACAGGCATGTAGTGATACGGGAGGAAGAGAGAAGTTGAGAAACTTCAGACTGGATAGCAGGAGAAAAATAATTCAGAAACTCAGATGGAGATATAGGTAGAATTATGTCTGTTTCATTAGGAGGAACTGCAATCCGGTTGCAGATAATATCAATTTTATTTCTAAAGTTAGCAAAATATTGTGGGGAGTGTGGTGGGGGCAGGGCCAGTTCTAGTGCTGGGCAATTGCCCAGGGTGCAATCTATTTCAGGGGCACTGTCGCACACATCGCCCACCGCAAACTTACTTGCTCCAGCGTTCCAGTGACGCTTCTCCTCTGAGCGCCCCCCCACAATGAGGTAAGTGGAATGTGTCCGGGAGGGGGCATGGAGGGGCGATTCGGCCAGGGCACCCATAGGGCCAAAGCCGCCCCTGGGTGGGGGGTTTGCCTGTCTGAAGACAAGGGATGTAGAATTGTGTGGAAAATGGAGAAAAGACAGTGGGGATTTGATTTATTCTGGTTTATAAGAGTTCTGTAATAGGATTGTTTGACTAGGGAGAGAGAGGAGTTAAGACATGAGAACAAAAACCTATAAGCCAGGGCTGGGAATTATTAAAACAAATAGATTTAGGCTGCCGGGGGGGGGGGGGGGGGGGGGGGGGGGGGGGGGGGGGGGGGGGGGGGGCGGTGTAAATGTGTCAATAGTGGTAGATAAAATGGAGTTATAGGAAGTAGTTAGCACATCAGAATGAAAGGAAGTTACAGAAGTGTATAGGCTGGAGGACAAAGGCTTGCCAATCAATGACACACATGTTGGTAATAAACATTTTATGGGTGGAGGGGGTTGGAATAGGAGAGTATGAGATAGAAAAGTTAAGAAGATGGATATCTGAGGGAGGGAATGGACTTATATAAAAATCAGAGAGAGAAGCATTTTTTGTACTGTAAAAGCCAGATCTACAAAGGGCCATCCCTATGGGTGTTAGAGTTAGTGCACTGGTTAAGGTCGAAAGAGGAAGTTAAAGAGGCACTATAGTGCTGATATAACTGTACACATACATATAAAGCTTCTTTATACTAAGCCAATTGCTGACACTAATAGTTTAACAACTGTTTAGGGAAGAAATACTACTTGCAGTTTGTTTCCCCTAATTAGTTTTCCTGAGAGCTGATATTTCCCTCCCCCTACTCCCCCCTCCTCTTTCTGTTCTGCACTAGAACAAAAAGCTGATTGATTGCTATTGGTTAAGCAGTGTGCTGACCTTTTGGCCGCATAAATTAAGTTGGAATGCAGGAGATTATAGAAGGAAAGCTGATTTGTGCACATGTGCTAAGTAGTAAGTAGGGAAAAAATGTCTGGTGGAGGGAACCTTTTCATGGAAAATTGGACAGTACATGTCACACACACATTTCCTGGTGTGGGATTTTATCAGTGCTGCCTACTCAACCATTCTGCGTCACATGAAAAAACTACTGGGAAGAAACCCTTCTCACTAAGATATAGTACTGCATATGTAAAGTTGTAATTTGACTATAGTTCCCCTTTAAGTGGAGAAAATGATAAAGCAATGATAGAGAGAGGTCATCAATATGATAGTTAAATTCCCCCATAATGAGTGTGGGGCTATCATTAGAAAGAAAAAGGCTAGCCAGTATTCAGTCAGAAAAGTGGTAGGTGAGGAAGCAGAGGGTGGCCTGTATATACTGTAACAGCAACACGTAAAGTAGGGGATAGAAAAGTTGGACAGCATGAACCTCAAAGGAAGAGAAAACAAAGAAGTCAGGGATAGCGATACGCGTGAAACGACAGCTGGAGGCAAGGAGCAGTCCGACTCAACCCCCATGACCCACAGAGTGTGGAGCGTAGGAGAAAGAAAGGCCTCCATTGGTTAATGAATCCTCAGTAGCAAAATTATGAGGGGAGAGACAGGTTTCTGTTAGTGCTAACAGGTGAAGAGAGCTGAAGAGAAAAAGATCATGAATTAAAGTTGGCTTCTTCAGGAGTGCAATGGGCATAAAACAGACTGTTTTATGCTCATTGCACTCCTGAAGAAGCCAAATAGACTGGTGAAACGCATAGAGGAAGGCACAAGGTCCCCAGAACTACTGATTGGACTGGATGTGAGTCCATGAGTGGGAATATTTGGCTTTTATACTGATTTTCAAGGCCATCAATAGAGGAAAAAGTTGTTTGTTTAAAGGTCCTTATTTCATATGCATCTGGTGAGCGGCCAGTGATTATAGCATTTTTTGTTCACTTTGTTTTTTGTGCGCACCTTCATGATTGGTGTTGATTTTCGCACATTCGCACATTTTGCACCTCACTGTAAAAAATCTTTTATGTGAGATATGTTGGGTCTTTCTATCATCTATTTGATTTTAATGATACGGCACCATTGAGTGCCCATATTCTTTTGCGCTTCTTTTATAGATGACGATTTTTGGATTGGATTGGATTGTCATTTTTTTGGAGTGAGAGAATAACTCCTTTGGTCCTAAGGAGCAGCAATATTATTTGAAAAATTGGACTTTATTTTCACAATTAACACGTTTTTAGCGCTCACACTGCTTTTGTTTGTTTTTTTATCAAAAAGATCATAGACTGGTAGGGACCAACGCTAACCACTTGTTTTGCCATGTATCAGAGTTATAGTATAACCATTGAATTGGATAATCTAGTCATTTTAATATCTCACTCAATTAAAGAGATATTATTATCCCAAAATCAATAAGTTTTTTTTATTATTGATATGCTCATAAACAGTATGGGTGACATTTTTTTTTTCAAGTTTATTTCCACAAGATCTTGGTTGTTTATCACGGTAAATATCGATTTTTTTTTTCAATCGATGTTTACCGATAGAAACTTTTTGATCGAAAGTATGTAAAGTATGGCTACATTTTCAGCAAAAAATCCAATCGAAAAACTCGATTCAAAAATTTCTATCGGTAAACATCCATAAAAAAAGAAGATCAATATTTACCGCGAGAAACAGCCGAGGTCTCTAGGGAACAAACTCGAAAAGACGAACAGCCTAATTCACCATTGTGCGAAGTGAGCTGCGAAGCCTTCGGCTCACTTCGCAAATGGTATTATGCGCCCACTGATATCCTGCATGCGGACATCAGCAAGCGCATTAAAGGGATTCCAGTCCCGGCGAGGAGACTCGAGTGCTCTCGCCGAGACTGAAATTCCTTTAATGCGCTCACTGATGTCCGCGTGCAGGACATCAGCGGGCGCATAATACCATTTGCAAAGTGAGCCGAAGTCTTCGCAGCTCACTTCGCACAATGGTGAATTAGGCTGGAAATCAGGTCTTTTTTGTGTTTATTAATTTTCGCCCTATGAATTTGTTTTTTGTTATCTATAACTAAATATTATAAAATTAGAATTTAAAAGGTTCATTTTCTGCCTTTACAGAAATCTCTTAACACAAGCATTGTGCTAACAAGCTCGCCAGGCTACACAGTGGGGTTTTTTATAGCACTGTAGACTTGGAAAACTGAGGAGACCTGTAAAAAGTTGGATTGTTCGGATACAAAATGGAAAACAACTGGCTACACTGTCTGGGCCTGACAGCAGATAAAACTAAGTAGCTCATAAACTTTAATTGAGTTTATGGGTACACACTAAAAAAAGAAATCCATCCTCACGAGAACTCAATAGCAAAAATGTTTACGATCTTTGTATTTGAATCTTTATAAAAGAGCTACTTATGTCACAATGCTATTGTCCACATGGCAACATTGCTCTTTTTCAGCAATTCCTGATGTCATCTGTTTAAAAATAGAAATATAGCTGTTTGCTGATCAAGTGCTGTAACGGACTGGGTGGTATTAACAAGTAAAGGTTACATTGCGTATACCACACACTTCTAGTTCTACTAAACAAAACGTTATCCAAAACCGGATCTTCTAAATAAAAAAAGGAATTTGAAAGCCAAATGAAAAAAAGAACAAACTTCTCTGTAGTTTCTTTAGTTTGTTACATCCGTATTTATAATGACGGTTACATTTTCCATGCTAATTTAACAGATTTGTTGCACTAAATTTGTGATTCTAAAAAAAAAAAAATTGATCATACTGGCTGGGAAGTGTGGATCCTTTCGGATCTGCCCATAGGCTTGTTATATAGATGGAGAGCTAATTTTATCAGTTAGCAACAGGTGACCCCCTTGGACTGCAGCACATCAAGGAACAAGATGATGTCCTTCCATTGAACTACATTGCGGATGAAAGAGAAGAGAGGGCCTTTCAGAAACATAGGCCCATCCAGGAGTAATTTGGGTCAGAAGAGAAGACATGAGTGTCTGATAAATACTTACTGATTGCTTTATTTCCTTCAGCACAGCTTCCAGCCTATCAGAACGCTGACATTCTTTACTTCTCTGCGCAGTGCTGTCAACCTCTCCGCTCCTTGTTTTCTCTGATGTAATACATTTCACCAAAGAGTACTGGCATGAATACCTAGATTTGACTTTGCCAAATTTTTAGTTAAAAATTTTAGTTAAAATCTTGTGACCAAGTGCCAACATGAGCTCAGCATTGTCTGTTATTGAAATAAATGTAAATTGTAATTTATGCAACTATTCTCTGGAAACAACACTGGTAATCAGTGGCAACATTCACTGGTGACATTGTTCTTTTTATTAATTATATTTGCACAGTTACCATATGTATGACTATATAGCGCTACTATATTATGCAGCGCTTTACAGATGTATGTTTTTGGATTGTGGGAGGAAACCCACACAAGTGCGGGGAGAACATACAAACTCCTTGCAGATGAAGTCCAGGGTAGATTTGAACCCAGAACCCAGCAGTGCTAACCACTGAGCCACCGTACTGCACTGCCTCTACACCATATGTAGAAATTAACATATGATAGTAATACGCCTATACATAATGTATCTGCTACTAATCCCCACTGCTCCTATTTACCCATTTATGCTCAAAAACTACACAACCAATACTCTCTATTGCCAAGAAAATACGCTATTTAGTAAATATACACAATTGTTTTAAATATGGTCAAATTGTCACATCAGGAGACGAAGTCACTTTTTAAGAAATATGTCCATATGCCTCAAACATTTTAAATCAGGTGCTTTTAATACAAAGGTCAAATGGTTGACTAAAACTTTAGAGGCAGTAGAGTGTAGCACCTTGTTAGCCATAGATATAAACAGAGACAAGTAGAGTATAGGTGATACCTTTTATTGGCTAA